>CM038678.1:7845546-8042244 GCA_021605205.1 Aegilops longissima | reverse complement strand
AGAGAGAAGTGTCCTCTTATATCTTCGTCCTTGGTTTATCAACGCTGCTGCTATGTTCATTTCACCCGCTGATATAACATGCTTATGCATGCTCGCATCATATATACATCATCATATATAATAACAAGTCCTACTAATCATGCATGCATCATCATACAACTTCTACTCGTTATTAATAATAAGTCATACGATCATCATCCTCATAGTCATTGAACCCAACCCTACATAATTGTTCTTAGCACATGATCATCAGTATCAGGTAGGACCTAATTAAACACCCTTTGTTGGGGAACGTAGTAATTTCAAAAATTTTCCTACGATCACGCAAGACCATGGTGATGGCATAGCAACGAGAGGGGAGAGTATCCGTCCACGCACTCGTGAGACCGAAAGCGAAGCGTTATAACAACGCTGTTGATGTAGTCGTCGCCTTCACGATCCGACCGATCCAAGCACCGAACGACGGCACCTCCGAGTTCTGCACACGCTCAGCTCGATGACGATCCCGGACTCCGATCCAGCAAAGTGTCGGGATGAGTTTCACAACGACGACGGCAGGTGGCGATGTTGATGCTCCACCGACGCAGGGCTTCGCCTAAGCTCCGCGACGATATGACTTCTCCGGCGCAGGGCTTCGCCTAAGCTCCGCGACGATATGACCGAAGTGGAATATGGTGGAAGGGGGCACCGCACACGGCTAAGGAAAGATCCGTAGATCAACTTGTGTGTCATGGGGTGCCCCCTGCCCCCGTATATAAAGGAGCCAAGGGGTGCGGCCAGCCTTGGGAGGCGCGCCTGGAGGAGTCCTACTCCCACCGGGAGTAGGACTCCCCCCCCCCTTGTCCTAGTTGGAGTAGGATTGGGAGGGGGAAGAGGGAAGGGGCGCCGCCCCCCCTCTCCTTGTCCTATTCGGACTAGAGGGGGGAGGGGGGCGCGCAGCCCACCTGGCCGGCCCTTCCTCTTCTCCCTTGTGGCCCATGAAGGCCCATATACCCCGGGGTTCCGTAACCCCGGTGTTCCAATAACTTCCTGTTTTCACTCGGAACCCTTCCAAGTCCAAACATAGGCTTCAATATATCAATCTTTATGTCTCGACCATTTCGAGACTCCTCGTCATGTCCGTGATCACATCCGGGACTCGAACAAACTTCGTGCATCAATACTTATAAACTCATAATGAACTGTCATCGAAGCGTTAAGCGTGCGGACCCTACGGGTTCGAGAACTATGTAGACATGACCTAGAACCATTCTCGGTCAATAACCAATAGCGGAACCTGGATGCCCATATTGGTTCCTACATATTCTACGAAGATCTTTATCGGTCAAACCGCATAACGACATACGTTGTTCCCTTTGTCATCGGTATGTTACTTACCCGAGATTCGATCGTCGGTATCCAATACCTAGTTCAATCTCGTTACGTAAGTCTCTTTACTCGTTCCGTAATACATCATCTCACAACTAACTCATTAGTTGTAATGCTTGCAAGGCTTAAGTGATGTGTATTACCGAGAAGGCCTAGAGATACCTCTCCGACAATCGGAGTGACAAAACCTAATCTCAAATACGCCAACCCAACAAGTACCTTTGGAGACACCTGTAGTACTCCTTTATAATCACCCGATTCGTTGTGGCGTTTGGTAGTGCCCAAAGTGTTCCTCCGGTAAACGGGAGTTGCATAATCTCATAGTTATAGGAACATGTATGGGTCATGAAGAAAGCATTAACATACTAAACGATCAAGTGTTAAGCTAACGGAATGGGTCATGTCAATCAGATCATTCAACTAATGATGTGACCTTGTTAATCAAATAACAACTCCTTGTTCATGGTTAGGAAACATAACCATCTTTGATTAACAAGCTAGTCAAGTAGAGGCATACTAGTGACATACTGTTTGTCTATATATTCACACATGTATTATGTTTCCGGTTAATACAATTCTAGCATGAATAATAAACATTTATCATGATATAAGGAAATAAATAATAACTTTATTATTGCCTCTAGGGCATATTTCCTTCATCTCCCACTGCACTAGAGTCAATAATCTAGATTACAAAGTAATGATCCTAACACCCATGGAGTCTTGGTGCTGATCATGTTTTGCTCGTGGAAGAGGCTTAGTCAACGGTCTGCAACATTCAGATCCGTATGTATTTTGCAAATCTCTATGTCTCCCACTTGGACTTGGTCCCGAATGGAATTGAAGCGTCTCTTGATATGCTTGGTCCTCTTGTGAAATCTGGATTCCTTTGCCAAGGCAATTGCACCAAGATTGTCACGGAAAGATCTTCATCGGTCCCGATGCACTAGGTATGACACCTAGATCGAAATGAACTCTTTCATCCAGACTCCTTCATTCGCTGCTTCAAGCAGCTATGTACTCCGCTTCACATGTAGATCCCGCCACGACGCTTTGTTTAGAACTGCACCAACCGACAGCTCCACCATTTAATAAAAACACGATCCGGTTTGCGATTTAGAATCGTCCGGATCAGTGTCAAAGCTTGCATCGACGTAACCATTTACGACTAGCTCTTTGTCACCTCCATATACGAGAAACATATCCTTAGTCCTTTTCGTATTTCAGATGTTCTTGACCGCTGTCCAATGATCCACTCTGGATTACTTTGGTACCTTCCTGCCAAGCTTACAGCTAAGCATACGTCGGTCTGGTACACATCATTGCATACATGATAGAGCCTATGGCTGAAGCATAGGAACATCTTTCATTTTCTCTCTATCTTCTGCTGTGGTCGGGCATTGAGTCGACTCAATCTTACACCTTGTAACACAGGTAAAAAACCTTTCTTTGCCTGATCCATTTTGAACTTTTTCAAAACTTTATCAAGGTATGTGCTTTGTGAAAGTCCAATTAAGCGTCTTGATCTATCTCTATAGATCTTGATGCCCAATATGTAAGCAGCTTCACCGAGGTCTTTCATTGAAAACTTTTATTCAAGTATCCTTTTATGCTATCCAGAAATTCTATATCATTTCCAATCAATAATATGTCGTCCACATATAATATTAGAAATGCTCTGAGCTCCCACTCACTTTCTTGTAAATACAGAGCTTCTCCAAAAGTCTGTACAAACCCATATGCTTTGATCACACTATCAAAGCGTTTATTCCAACTCCGAGAGGCTTGCACTGCACCATAAATTGATCGCTGGAGCTTGCACACTTTGTTAGCACCTTTTGGATCGACAAAACCTTCTGGTTGCATCATATACAACTCTTCTTCTAGAAATCCATTCAAGAATGCAGTTTTTACATCCATTTGCCAAATTTCATAATCATAAAATGCGGCAATTGCTAACATGATTCGGACAGACTTAAGCATCGCTACGGGTGAGAAAGTCTCATCGTAGTCAACCCCTTGAACTTGTCGAAAACCTTTCGCAACAAGTCGAGCTTTGTAAACAGTTACATTACCATCGGCGCCGGTCTTCTTCTTAAAGATCCATTTATTTTCAATGGCTTGCCGATCATCGGGCAAGTCAACCAAAGTCCATACTTTGTTCTCATACATGGATCCCATCTCAGATTTCATGGCTTCCAGCCATTTTGCGAATCTGGGCTCACCATCGCTTCTTCATAGTTTGTAGGTTCGCCATGGTCAAGTAACATGACTTCCGAATAAGATTACCGTACCACTCAGTGCGTATTTTACTCTGGTTGACCTCGAGGTTCAAGAGCAACTTGATCCAAGCTTCATGATCATCATCATTAGTTTCTTCACTAATTGGTGTAGTTGTCACAGAACCATTTCTTGTGATGAACTACTTTCCAATAAGGGAGCAGATACTGATTATCTCATCAAGTTCTACTTTCCTCCCACTCACTTCTTTCGAGAGAAACTCCTTCTCTAGAAAGGACCCGAATTTAGCAACGAAAATCTTGCCTTCAGATCTGTGATAGAAGGTGTACCCAACAGTCTCCTTTGGGTATCCTATGAAGACACATTTTCCGATTCGGGTTCGAGCTTATCTGGTTGAAGTTTCTTTACATAAGCATCGCAGCCCCAAACTTTAAGAAACGACAACTTTGGTTTCTTGCCAAACCACAGTTCATAAGGCGTCGTCTCAACGGATTTTGACGGTGTCCTATTCAACGTGAATGCGCCGTCTCTAAAGCATAACCCCAAAACGATAGCGGTAAATCGGAAATAGACATCATAGATCGCACCATATCTAGTAAAGTACGACATTCGACGCTCGACACACCATTTCTCCGTGGTGTTCCGGTATGGCGTTGCTAAACTATTCCACATTGTTTCAAATGTAAACCAAACTCGTAACTCAAATATTCTCCTCCACGATCAGATCGTAGAAACTTTATTTTCTTGTTACGATGATTTTCCACTTCACTCTGAAATTCTTTGAACTTTTCAAATGTTTCAGATTTGTGTTTCAATAAGTAGATATACCCATATCTGCTCAAATCATCTGTGAAGGTGAGAAAATAACGATACCCGCCCGTGCCTCAACATTCATTGGACCACAAACATCGGTATGTATGATTTCCAACAAATCAGTTGCTCGCTCCATAGTTCCGAGAACGGCGTTTTGGTCATCTTGCCCATGAGGCACGGTTCATAAGTACCAAGTGATTCATAATCAAGTGATTCGAAGCCCATCAAGATGGAGTTTCTTCATGCGTTTTACACGATATGACCTAAACGGCAGTGCCACAAATAAGTTGCACTATCATTATCAACTCTGCATCTTTTGGCTTCAACATTATGAATATGTGTATCACTACTGTCGAGATTCAACAAGAATAGACCATTCTTCAAGGGTGCATGACCATAAAAGATATTACTCATATAAATAGAACAACCATTATTCTCTGATTTAAATGAATAACCGTCTCGCATTAAACAAGATCCAGATATAATGTTCATGCTCAACGCTGGCACCAAATAACAATTATTTAGGTCTAAAGCTAATCCCGAAGGTAGATGTAGAGGTAGCGTGCCGACCGCGATCACATTGACTTTGGAACCATTTCCCACGCGCATCGTCACCTCGTCCTTTGCCAGTGCTCGTCTATTCCTGAAGGAAATATGCCCTAGAGGCAATAATAAAAGTTATTATTTATTTCCTTATATCATGATAAATGTTTATTATTCATGCTAGAATTGTATTAACCGGAAACATAATACATGTGTGAATATATAGACAAACAGTATGTCACTAGTATGCCTCTACTGGACTAGCTTGTTAATCAAAGATGGTTATGTTTCCTAACCATGAACAAGGAGTTGTTATTTGATTAACAAGGTCACATCATTAGTTGAATGATCTGATTGACATGACCCATTCCGTTAGCTTAACAGTTGATCGCTTAGTATGTTAATGCTTTCTTCATGACCCATACATGTTCCTATAACTATGAGATTATGCAACTCCGTTTACGGAGGAACACTTTGGTACTACCAAACGTCACAACGAATGGGTGATTATAAAGGAGTACTACAGGTGTCTCCAAAGGTACTTGTTGGGTTGGCGTATTTGAGATTAGGTTTTGTCACTCCGATTGTCGGAGAGGTAACTCCAGCCTTCTCGGTAATGCACATCACTTAAGCCTTGCAAGCATTACAACTAATGAGTTAGTTGTGAGATGATGTATTACGGAACGAGTAAAGAGACTTACTGTAACGAGATTGAACTAGGTATTGGATACCGACGATCGAATCTCGGGTAAGTAACATACCGATGACAAAGGGAACAACGTATGTCGTTATGCGGTTTGACCGATAAAGATCTTCGAGAATATGTAGGAACCAATATGGGCATCCAGGTTCCGCTATTGGTTATTGACCGAGAATGGTTCTAGGTCATGTCTACATAGTTCTCGAACCCGTAGGGTCCGCACGCTTAACGTTCGATGACAGTTCATAATGAGTTTATAAGTATTGATGCACAAGGTTGTTGAGTCCGGATGTGATCACGGACATGACAAGGAGTCTCGAAATGGTCGAGACATAAAGATTGATATATTGGAAGCCTACATTTGGACATCGGAAGTGTTCCGGGTGAAATCGGGATTTTCTGAGTACCGGAGGTTACCGAACCCCGGGAAGTCTATGGGCCTTAATGGGCCATGGGAGAAGAGGAAGGGCAGGCCAAGGTGGGCTGCGCCCCTCCCCTCTAGTCCGAATAGGACAAGGAAGGGGGGCGGCCCTCTCCTCTTCCCCTCCTCCAATCCTAGTCCAACTAGGAGAGGGGGGAGTCCTACTCCCTGGGAGTAGGACTCCTCCTTAGTCTTGCCTCCCTTAGGGCCGCCACCTCCCCTTGGCTCCTTTATATCTGAGGCAGGGGCACCCCAAGACACACAAGTTGATCTACGGATCTTGCCTTAGCCGTGTGCGGTGCCCCTTCCACCATATTCCACTTCGGTCATATCGTCGCGGAGCTTAGGAGAAGCCCTGCGCCGAGAAGTCATATCGTCGCGGTGCTTAGGCGAAGCCCCGCGCCGGTGGAGCATCAACATCGTCACCACGCCGTCGTCTTGTGGAACTCATCCCGACACTTTGCTTTGGATCGGAGTCCGGGATCGTCATCGAGCTGAGCGTGTGCGTAACTTCGGAGGTGCCGTCGTTCGGTGCTTGGATCGGTCGGATCGTGGAGACGTCGACTACATCAACAGCGTTGTTATAACGCTTCGCTTTCGGTCTCACGAGGGTGCGTGGGCGGACACTCTCCTCTCGTTGCTATGCCATCACCATGGTCTTGCGTGATCGTAGGAAATTTTTGAAATTACTACGTTCCCTAACAATGGTATCGAGCCTGGTTTTATGCGTTGATGTCATGTGCACGAGTAGAACACAAGTGAGTTGTGGGCGATACAAGTCATACTGCCTACCAGCATGTCATACTTTGGTTCAGCGGTATTGTGAGATGAAGCGGCCCGACCGACATTACGCGTGCGCTTACGCGAGACTGGTTTCACCGCTCCGAGCACTCGTTGCTTAAAGGTGACCGGCGGTGTCTGTCTCTCTCACTTTAGTTGAATCGAGTGTGGCTCGCCCGGTCCTTGAGAAGGTTAAACGGAGTCTATTTGACGAAATATCGTTGTGGTTTTGATGCGTAGGTAAGAACGGTTCTTGCTCAGCCCGTAGAAGCCACGTAAAACTTGCAACAACAAAGTAGAGGACGTCTAACTTGTTTTTGCAGGGCATGATGTGATGTGATGTGGTCAAAACGTGATGCTATACTTTATTGTATGAGATGATCATGTTTTGTAACCGAGTTATCGACAATGGCAGGAGCCATATGGTTGTCGCTTTATTGTATGAAATGCAACGCCATGTAATTGCTTTACTTTATCACTAAGGAGTAGCGATAGTCGTAGAAGCAATAGTTGGCGAGACGACAACGATGCTACGATGGAGATCAAGGTGTCGAGCGGTGGCGATGGTGATCATGGCGGTGCTTGGCGATGGAGATCACAAGCACAAGATGATGATGACCATATCATATCACTTATATTGATTGCATGTGATGTTTATCCTTTATGCATCTTATCTTGCTTTGATTGACGGTAGCATTATAAGATGATCTCTCACTAAAATTATCAAGAAGTGTTCTCCCGAGTATGCACCGTTGCGAAAGTTCTTCGTCTTTGAGACACCACGTGATGATCGGGTGTGATAGGCTCTACGTTCAAATACAACGGGTGCAAAACAGTTGCGCACGCGAATACTCAGGTTAAACTTGACGAGCCTAGCATATAACAGATATGGCCTCGGAACACGAGACCGAAAGGTCGGCGTGAATCATATAGTAGATATGATCAACATAGTGATGTTCACCATTAAACTACTCCATCTCACGTGATGATCGGACATGGTTTAGTTGATTTGGATCACGTAATCACTTAGATGACTAGAGAGATGTCTGTCTAAGTGGGAGTTTTTAATATGATTAATTAAACTTAAATTTATCATGAACTTAGTACCGATAGTATTTTGCTTGTCTATGTTTCTTGTAGATAGATGGCTCGTGCTGTTGTTCCGTTGAATTTTAATGCGTTCCTTGAGAAAGCAAAGTTGAAAGATGATGGTAGCAATTACACGGACTGGGTCCGTAACGAGGATTATCCTCATTGCTGCACGTAAAAATTACGCCCCGGAAGCACCGCTGGGTGACGAACCTGCTGCAGATCTTGAGCGAGAAGTTGTGAGCGTCTGCAAAGCGAGCTGATGACTACTCTATAGTTCATGTGCCATGCTTTACGGCTTAGAACCGGTCTTCAACGAAGTTTTGAGCGTCATGGAGCATATGAGATGTTCCAGGAGTTGAAGTTAATATTTCAAGCAAATGCCCGGATTGAGAGATATGAAGTCTCCAATAAGTTCTATAGCTGCAAGATGGAGGAGAATAGTTCATCGGTGAGCACATACTCAAAATGTCAGGTATAACAATCACTTAATTCAGCTGGGAGTTAATCTTCCGGATGATAGTGTCATTGATGAATTCTCCAATCATCGCCACCAAGCTACAAGAGCTTCGTGATGAACTATAATATGCAAGGGATGACTAAGACAATTCCTGAGCTCTTCGCGATGCTAAAAGCATGGAGGTAGAAATCAAGAAAGAGCATCAAGTGTTGATGGTCAGCAAGACCACTAGTTTCAAGAAAAGGGCAAAGGGAAGAAGAAGGAAACTTCAAAAGAACAGCAAGAAAGTTGCTGATCAAGAGAAGAAACCCAAGTCTGGACCTAAGCCTGAAATCGAGTGTTTTACCGCAAGCAGACCGACCTTTGAAGCGGAACTGCCCCAAGTATTTGGCGGATAAAAGGATGGCAAGGTGAACAAAGGTATATATGATATACATGTTATTGATGTGTACCTTACTAATACTCGCAGTAGTACATGGGTATTTGATACTGGTTCTGTTGCTAATATTTGCAACTCGAAACAGGAACTACGGATTAAGCGAAGATTGGCTAAGGACGAGGTGACGATGCGCGTTGGAAATGGTTCCAAAGTCGATGTGATCGCAGTCGGCACGCTACCTCTACATCTACCTTCGGGATTAGTTTTAGACCTAAATAATTGTTATTTGGTGCCAGCGTTGAGCATGAACATTATATCTGGATCTTGTTTATTGCGAGACGGTTATTCATTTAAATCAGAGAATAATGGTTGTTCTATTTATATGAGTAATATCTTTTATGGTCATGCACCCTTGAAGAATGGTCTATTCTTGTTGAATCTCGACAGTAGTGATACACATATTCATAATGTTGAAGCCAAAAGATGCAGAGTTGATAATGATAGTGCAACTTATTTGTGGCAATGCCGTTTAGGTCATATCGGTGTAAAACGCATGAAGAAACTCCATACTGATGGGCTTCTGGAATCACTTGATTATGAATCACTTGGTACTTGCGAACCGTGCCTCATGGGCAAGATGACAAAACGCCGTTCTCCGGAACTATGGGCGTGCAACTGATTTGTTGGAAATCATACATACCGATGTTTGTGGTCCAATGAATGTTGAAGCACTTGGCGGGTATCGTTATTTTCTCACCTTCACAGATGATTTGAGCAGATATGGGTATATCTACTTAATGAAACACAAATCTGAAACATTTGAAAAGTTCAAAGAATTTCAGAGTGAAGTGGAAAATCATCGTAACAAGAAAATAAAGTTTCTACGATCTGATCGTGGAGGAGAATATTTGAGTTACGAGTTTGGTTTACATTTGAAACAATGTGGAATAGTTTCAACTCACGCCACCCGAACACCACGGAGAAATGGTGTGTCCGAACGTCGAATTGTACTTTACTAGATATGGTGCGATCTATGATGTCTATTTCCGATTTACCGCTATCATTTTGGGGTTATGCTTTAGAGACGGCCGCATTCACGTTGAATAGGACACCGTCAAAATCCGTTGAGACGACGCCTTATGAACTGTGGTTTGGCAAGAAACCAAAGTTGTCGTTTCTTAAAGTTTGGGGCTGCGATGCTTATGTAAAGAAACTTCAACCAGATAAGCTCGAACCCAAATCGGAAAATGTGTCTTCATAGGATACCCAAAGGAGATCTGTTGGGTACACCTTCTATCACAGATCTGAAGGCAAGATTTTCGTTGCTAAATTCGGGTCCTTTCTAGAGAAGGAGTTTCTCTCGAAAGAAGTGAGTGGGAGGAAAGTAGAACTTGATGAGATAATCTGATCTGCTCCCTTATTGGAAAGTAGTTCATCACAAGAAATGGTTCTGTGACAACTACACCAATTAGTGAAGAAACTAATGATGATGATCATATAGCTTCAGATCAAGTTACTCTGAACCTCGTGGTCAACCAGAGTAAAATACGCACCAGAGTGGTACGGTAATCCTATTCGAAGTCATGTTACTTGACCATGGCGAACCTACGAACTATGAAGAAGCGATGGTGAGCCCAGATTCGCAAAATGGCTGGAAGCCATGAAATCTGAGATGGGATCCATGTATGAGAACAAAGTATGGACTTTGGTTGACTTGCCCGATGATCGGCAAGCCATTGAAAATAAATGGATCTTTAAGAAGAAGACCGACGCCGATGGTAATATAACTGTCTACAAAGCTCGACTTGTTGCAAAAGGTTTTCGACAAGTTCAAGGGGTTGACTACGATGAGACTTTCTCACCCGTGGCGATGCTTAAGTCTGTCCGAATCATGTTAGCAATTGCCGATTTTATGATTATGAAATTTGGCAAATGGATGTAAAACCGCATTCTTGAATGGATTTCTAGAAGAAGAGTTGTATATGATGCAACCAGAAGGTTTTGTCGATCCAAAGGGTGCTAACAAAGTGTGCAAGCTCCAACGATCAATTTATGGTCAGTGCAAGCCTCTCGGAGTTGGAATAAACGCTTTGATAGTGTGATCAAAGCATATGGGTTTGTCTGCACTTTTGGAGAAGCCTGTATTTACAAGAAAGTGAGTGGGAGCTCAGTAGCATTTCTAATATTATATGTGGACGACATATTATTGATTGGAAATGATATAGAATTTCTGGATAGCATAAAAGGATACTTGAATAAAAGTTTTTCAATGAAAGACCTCGGTGAAGCTGCTTACATATTGGGCATCAAGATCTATAGAGATAGATCAAGACGCTTAATTGGACTTTCACAAAGCACATACCTTGATAAAGTTTTGAAGAAGTTCAAAATGGATCGTGCAAAGAAAGGTTTTTACCTGATTACAAGGTGTAAGATTGAGTCGACTCAATGCCCGACCACAGCAGAAGATAGAGAGAAATGAAAGATGTTCCTATGCTTCAGCCATAGGCTCTATCATGTATGCAATGCTGTGTACCAGACTGACGATGCTTAGCTGTAAGCTTGGCAGGAAGGTACCAAAGTAATCCAGAGTGGATCATCGGACAGCGGTCAAGAACATCCTGAAATACCTGAAAAGGACTAAGGATATGTTTCTCGATATGGAGGTGACAAAGAGCTAGTCGTAAATGGTTACGTCGATGCAAGCTTTGACACCGATCCGGACGATTCTAAATCGCAAACCGGATATGTGTTTTTATTAAACGGTGGAGCTGTCGGTTGGTGCAGTTCTAAACAAAGCGTCGTGGCGGGATCTACATGTGAAGCGGAGTACATAGCTGCTTCGAAGCAGCGAATGAAGGAGTCGGATGAAAGAGTTCATTTCGATCTAGGTGTCATACCTAGTGCATCGGGACCGATGAAGATCTTCTGTGACAATATGGTGCAATTGCCTTGGCAAAGGAATCCAGATTTCACAAGAGGACCAAGCACATCAAGAGACGCTTCAATTCCATTCGGGACCAAGTCCAAGTGGGAGACATAGAGATTTGCAAAATACATACGGATCTGAATGTTGCAGACCCGTTGACTAAGCCTCTTCCACGAGCAAAACATGATCAGCACCAAGACTCCATGGGTGTTAGGATCATTACTTTGTAATCTAGATTATTGACTCTAGTGCAAGTGGGAGATGAAGGAAATATGCCCTAGAGGCAATAATAAAGTTATTATTTATTTCCTTATATCATGATAAATGTTTATTATTCATGCTAGAATTGTATTAACCGGAAACATAATACATGTGTGAATATATAGACAAACAGATGTCACTAGTATGCCTCTATTGGACTAGCTTGTTAATCAAAGATGGTTATGTTTCCTAACCATGAACAAGGAGTTGTTATTTGATTAACAAGGTCACATCATTAGTTGAATGATCTGATTGACATGACCCATTCCGTTAGCTTAACACTTGATCGTTTAGTATGTTAATGCTTTCTTCATGACCCATATATGTTCCTATAACTATGAGATTATGCAACTCCCGTTTACCGGAGGAACACTTTGGTACTACCAAACGTCACAACGTGAATCGGGTGATTATAAAGGAGTACTACAGGTGTCTCCAAAGGTACTTGTTGGGTTGGCGTATTTGAGATTAGGTTTTGTCACTCCGATTGTCGGAGAGGTAACTCCAGCCTTCTCGGTAATGCACATCACTTAAGCCTTGCAAGCATTACAACTAATGAGTTAGTTGTGAGATGATGTATTACGGAACGAGTAAAGAGACTTACCGTAACGAGATTGAACTAGGTATTGGATACCGACGATCGAATCTCGGGTAAGTAACATACCGATGACAAAGGGAACAACGATGTCGTTATGCGGTTTGACCGATAAAGATCTTCGTAGAATATGTAGGAACCAATATGGGCATCCAGGTTCCGCTATTGGTTATTGACCGAGAATGGTTCTAGGTCATGTCTACATAGTTCTCGAACCCGTAGGGTCCGCACGCTTAACGTTTCGATGACAGTTCATAATGAGTTTATAAGTATTGATGCACGAAGGTTGTTCGAGTCCCGGATGTGATCACGGACATGACGAGGAGTCTCAAATGGTCGAGACATAAAGATTGATATATTGAAGCCTACATTTGGACATCGGAAGTGTTCCGGTGAAATCGATTTTTCGAGTACCGGAGGTTACCGGAACCCCGGGAAGTCTATGGGCCTTAATGGGCCATGGGAGAAGAGGAAGGGCAGGCCAAGGTGGGCTGCGCCCCTCCCCTCTAGTCCGAATAGGACAAGGAAGGGGGGCGGCGCCTTCCTCTTCCCCTCCTCCAATCCTAGTCCAACTAGGAGAGGGGGGAGTCCTACTCCCGTGGGAGTAGGACTCCTCCTTGCCCCCCTAGGGCGGCCACCTCCCCTTGGCTCCTTTATATCTGGGGCAGGGGCACCCCAAGACACACAAGTTGATCTACGGATCTTGCCTTAGCCGTGTGCGGTGCCCCTTCCACCATATTCCACTTTGGTCATATCGTCATGAGCTTAGGAGAAGCCTGCGCGGAGAAGTCATATCGTCGCGGTGCTTAGGCGAAGCCCTGCGTCGGTGGAGCATCAACATCGCCACCACGCCGTCGTCTTGACGGAACTCATCCCGACACTTTGCTGGATCGGAGTCCGGGATCGCCATCGAGCTGAACGTGTGCGTAACTTCGGAGGTGCCGTCGTTCGGTGCTTGGATCGGTCGGATCGTGGAGACGCACGACTACATCAACAGCGTTGTTATAACGCTTCGCTTTCGGTCTCACGAGTGTACGTGGGCGGACACTCTCCCCTCTCGTTGCTATGCCATCACCATGGTCTTGCGTGATCGTAGGAATTTTTTGAAATTACTACGTTCCCTAACAATTCCGTAGTCCCTGTTTGAGTTGCATATATTAGCAATGAACCAAATATCAAATACCAGTGCTACTACGAGCTCTAGTAAGGTACACATCAATAACATGTATATCACATATACCTTTGTTCACCTTGCCATCCTTTTATCCGCCAAATACTTGGGGCAGTTCCGCTTCCGGTGTCCCGGTCGCTTGCGGTAAAACACTTTCGTTTCAGGCTTAGGTCCAGACTTGGGTTTCTTCTCTTGATCAGCAACTTTCTTGCTGTTCTTTTGAAGTTTCCTTCTTCTTCCCTTTGCCCTTTTCTTGAAACTAGTGGTCTTGTTGACCATCAACACTTGATGCTCTTTCTTGATTTCTACCTCCGCTGCTTTTAGCATCGCGAAGAGCTCAGAATTGTCTTAGTCATCCCTTGCATATTATAGTTCATCACGAAGCTCTTGTAGCTTGGTGGCGTGATTGGAGAATTCTGTCAATGACACTATCATCCGGAAGATTAACTCCCAGCTGAATTAAGTGATTGTTATACCTGGACATTTTGAGTATGTGCTCACCGATGTAACTATTCTCCTCCATCTTGCAGCTACAGAACTTATTGGAGACTTCATATCTCTCAATCCGGGCATTTGCTTGAAATATTAACTTCAACTCCTGGAACATCTCATATGCTCCATGACGTTCAAAACGTCGTTGAAGATCCGGTTCTAAGCCGTAAAGCATGGCACACTGAACTATAGAGTAGTCATCAGCTCTGCTTTGCAGACGTTCAAAACTTCGGCTCAAGATCTCTGCAGCAGGCTGTCACCCAGCGGTGCTTCCAGGACGTAATTTTTCTGTGCAGCAATGAGGATAATCCTCAAATTCGGACCCAGTCCGTGTAATTGCTACCATCATCTTTCAACTTTGCTTTCTCAAGGAACGCATTAAAATTCAACGGAACAACAGACGAGCCATCTATCTACAAAGAAACATAGACAAGCAAAATACTATCGGTACTAAGTTCATGATAAATTTAAGTTTGATTAATCATATTAAAAACTCCCACTTATACGACATCTCTCTAGTCATCTAAGTGATCACGTGATCCACATCAACTAAACCATGTCCGATCATCACGTGAGACGGAGTAGTTTCAATGGTGAACATCACTATGTTGATCATATCTACTATATGATTCACGTTCGACCTTTCGGTCTCCGTGTTCGAGGCCATATCTGTTATATGCTAGGCTCGTCAAGTTTAACTTGAGTATTCGGCGTGTGCAACTGTTTTGCACCCGTTGTAGATGGACGAGAACTTGTCACACCCGATCATCACGTGGTGTCAGGGTACTACAAACTTTGGCAACGGTGCATACTCGGAGAACACTTCTTGATAATTTTAGTGAGAGATCATCTTATAATGCTACCGTCAAACAAAGCAAGATAAGATGCATAAAGGATAAACATCACATGCAATCAATATAAGTGATATGATATGGTCATCATCATCTTGTGCTTGTGATCTCCATCGCCGAAGCACCGTCATGATCACCATCGTCACCGGCGCGACACCTTGATCTCCATCGTAGCATCGTTGTCGTCTCGCCAACTATTGCTTCTACGACTATCGCTACTCCTTAGTGATAAAGTTAAGCAATTACATGGCGTTTGCATTTCATACAATAAAGCGACAACCATATGGCTCCTGCCAGTTGCCGATAACTTCGGTTACAAAACATGATCATCTCATACAATAAAATATAGCATCACGTCTTGACCATATCACATCACAACATGCCCTGCAAAAACAAGTTAGACGTCCTCTACTTTGTTGTTGCATGTTTTACGTGGCTGCTACGGGCTGAGCAAGAACCGTTCTTACCTACGCATCAAAACCACAACGATAGTTTGTTAAATAGACTCCGTTTTAACCTTCTCAAGGACCGGGCGTAGCCACACTCGATTCAACTAAAGTGAGAGAGAGAGACACCCGCGGTCACCTTTAAGCAACGAGTGCTCGGGCGGTGAAACCAGTCTCGCGTAAGCGTATCGTAATGTCGGTCCGGGCCGCTTCATCTCACAATACCGCTGAACCAAAGTATGACATGCTGGTAGGTAGTATGACTTGTATCGCCCACAACTCACTTGTGTTCTACTGCATATGACATCAACGCATAAAACCAGGCTCGATACCATTTGTTGGGGAACGTAGTAATTTCAAAAATTTCCTACGATCACGCAAGACCATGGTGATGGCATAGCAACGAGGGGAGAGTATCCGTCCACGCACCCTCGTGAGACCGAAAGCGGAAGCGTTATAACAACGCTGTTGATGTAGTCGTGCGTCTTCACGATCCGACCGATCCAAGCACCGAACGTCGGCACCTCCGAGTTCTGCACACGTTCAGCTCGATGACGATCCCGGACTCGATCCAGCAAAGTGTCGGGATGAGTTTCACAAGACGACGGCGTGGTGATGATGTTGATGCTCCACCGACGCAGGGCTTCGCCTAAGCACCGCGACGATATGACTTCTCCGGCGCAGGGCTTCGCCTAAGCTCCGCGACGATATGACCAAGTGGAATATGGTGGAAGGGGCACCGCTGCGGCTAAGGAAAGATCCGTAGATCAACTTGTGTGTCATGGGGTGCCCCCTGCCTCAGATATAAAGGAGCCAAGGGGTGCGGCCAGCCTTGGGAGGCGCTGGAGGAGTCCTACTCCCACCGAGTAGGACTCCCCTGTCCTAGTTGGAGTAGGATTGGGAGGGAAAGAGGGAAGGCGCCGCCCCTCTCCTGTCCTATTCGGACTAGAGGGGAGGGGGCGCAGCCCACCTGGCCGGCCCTTCCTCTTCTCCCTTGTGGCCCATGAAGGCCCATATACCCCGGGGTTCCGTAACCCGGTGTTCCGTAACTTCTGTTTTCACTCGGAACCCTTCCAAGTCCAAACATAGGCTTCCAATATATCAATCTTTATGTCTCGACCATTTCGAGACTCCTCGTCATGTCCGTGATCACATCCGGGACTCGAACAAACTTCGTGCATCAATACTTATAAACTCATAATGAACTGTCATCGAAGCGTTAGCGTGCGGACCCTACGGGTTCGAGAACTATGTAGACATGACCTAGAACCATTCTCGGTCAATAACCAATAGCGGAACCTGGATGCCCATATTGGTTCCTACATATTCTACGAAGATCTTTATCGGTCAAACCGCATAACGACATACGTTGTTCCCTTTGTCATCGGTATGTTACTTACCCGAGATTCGATCGTCGGTATCCAATACCTAGTTCAATCTCGCTACGTAAGTCTCTTTACTCGTTCCGTAATACATCATCTCACAACTAACTCATTAGTTGTAATGCTTGCAAGGCTTAAGTGATGTGTATTACCGAGAAGGCCTAGAGATACCTCTCCGACAATCAGAGTGACAAAACCTAATCTCGAAATACGCCAACCCAACAAGTACCTTTGGAGACACCTGTAGTACTCCTTTATAATCACCCAGTTACGTTGTGACGTTTGGTAGTACCCAAAGTGTTCCTCCGGTAAACGGGAGTTGCATAATCTCATAGTTATAGGAACATGTATGGGTCATGAAGAAAGCATTAACATACTAAACGATCAAGTGTTAAGCTAACGGAATGGGTCATGTCAATCAGATCATTCAACTAATGATGTGACCTTGTTAATCAAATAACAACTCCTTGTTCATGGTTAGGAAACATAACCATCTTTGATTAACAAGCTAGTCAAGTAGAGGCATACTAGTGACATACTGTTTGTCTATATATTCACACATGTATTATGTTTCCGGTTAATACAATTCTAGCATGAATAATAAACATTTATCATGATATAAGGAAATAAATAATAACTTTATTATTGCCTCTAGGGCATATTTCCTTCACCCTTAAGGTAAAATAGCATAAAACAATATAGACCCTGACTCTCCATTATGAAGAATGGAGATCATCCTGTCTCCAATTCTTGCGCTTCGCTTCCTTTTGCTTCCAAGAAGCTCCTTACGACTGTCCATACATTTTTTCCATTCTTTGATTGTCATGTCTCCACTTCTTTTAGAAATCCGGTATGGACAGTTGAGATTCGTAGGATGACCTGGATATATGTTCAAAACATGAAGGCTGCCATTCTCATACATCAAATGAGGCACACAATCCTCTGGGATTCTCTGTTGAAAAACATAGTAGTAACTTCGTAGTTAGCAATGATGTACTAGTTTTAGAAGTATGCAAAAAGATGCACGGATGTTGTAATAGTAAAAAATCTTACCAGGGTATCTCCATGGTAGTTACCGTAGTTCAACACGTGCACTAGTGGCACGTATTGACCATAATGTTGAGGATTTCGGTTGTAGACATTGTAATTCTCAAGATCCTTACAAAATGCGATCAGAGGATTTTTCTCCTTATAAGTTAATTCGGAGCCATCGGTGTAGTGGGTTTTGTCTACCATCTTCCGCACATTCTTTGAACAATCAAAATAAGCTGTCAATGGGAATAAGCTGTCAACTATTTTGAAATAAACAATATAAATTACTTAATAACTATGTTAAGCTTACATGGGGGAAGAATTGGAGGTGTATCCACAAGGACCCAAATCGATGGGGTCTCTTGCTCGATTGTAGGATCACCAAGATCCATGGTGACAAGCATACCCTCATCAAGACCATACATCTTGCAAAGTGCTTCCCAATTTTTCCAACCAAAATGGGTTACACTCTCAGCATTGTACAGCTTTACTTGAAAATCCACACCATCATGGGTACTTAGGATAATTTTTTTGGTTTCAAAACTTTCATGGTCTTCAAAACCCATCCTCTCCAAGACATAGCGTCTTGCAAAGCATGGGATAAGCTAGTCGAATTGGAAAAGATGAAAAATATTGTCATGATTAAAATAGTTGAAGTCATGATTAATTACGAAAAAACTATTGTCGCTGCTATGCATCAGATGAACATCGAAGCTCTCGTCGAGCTTAATGCTGAAGCGCCGATCTTCGTCCAGCTCAATGAACCTGTCGCAGATACCTCGGTCGTCGTGGCACCAGTCGTACTCCCCCGTGCGGTTTTCGTCGTCCGAGTACGACATTTCCGGCCTATATTCATAATTCAAATGAAGGAGAACTTATCCAATATGAGCATTCAATAAGCAAAACCAAATCATAAAATAAGCAAAACCAAATCATAAAATAAAGTAGTATTCAAATTAGCATGCATTCAATAATTATAAGCAAAAGTACATCATCTCTTGGTGTTCGTACATCGTCGAATATTATCACTAATATAGCATCACTAATACAACTAGAACCGTAGCGCCCGACGGGTATCGACGCGGGCGGTGGACACCCAAAGATAAGGAACCATCACAGGATCATAGCTCCAGTGAGTTCCTTGAAGAACCTGCCAGGTATTGTCGAACCTGCCCTCCAATGCAACCATGTAGCGACGGACGTGCTCGTCCTCCTCGCTGACACGGTGACGTACCACCTCCGCGGTGTCCGGAAGCCTCGGCACCGTCACTGGCCCACGCGACCACCACCCAACAAGGATCGGGTCAACAACGGGCTGCCTCCTCACCAACCTACGTCCCCCGGAAGGTAGCACCTCCCAATACCAGCCCGGCAGAGCCCAGTCCCGAACATGGCCCTGATCAAGCAAGCCTCCACCGCCGAGTCAACGACGACGAGGATGCGGGATAGGCATCGCCGACGTCGATGCGGGAACTACTTCTATATATAGTTAAATAAAGTAGTTTTATTAATTAAATCAACTATGTAGTTCAACTACTATACTAAGCATTTACTATAAAGTAGTACTTACTATAAATAAAATAAAGTAGCACTCACTACAAACTACTTGTATATATAGTTAAATAAAGTAGTTTTATTAATTAAATCAACTATCTAGTTCAACTATACTAAGCACTTATTACTATAAATAAATAAAGTAGTACTTACTAAAAACAAATTAGTAGCACTTACTATATAGTACTTACTAAAAATAAACTAGTATTTTTCTAACTCACTCATATTTTTCTAACTAATTATATTACCAAAAAATCTAAATAAAATAGTAATTATATTTTTCTAACTAGATAGTTCAATTATAGTACTTACTAATTCAACTAATTAAGCACTTATTAATTTTCTTACTAATTTTTAACCAAGCACTTACTAATTCATCTATAATAAAAATATAAAAACTAACTCATCTAATTAGCATTAATTAATATCTAGCTAGTTCATCTAACATTTGAAATTAATATCTATAATTTTTCTATCTAATTTATCTAATGAAACCGGATCGGAAAATACACGGGCGGCGCGCCGACGACGGGCGGGGCGAACGGGCGGCGACGTGCGGGCGGAGGCGCGAGACGGCGATGACGGGACGTCGACGACGGGACGGGTGTCGACGGGCGGCGACGCAGAGACGGACGGTGACGGGACGCGGCGACGATGGGGACGGCGACGGCGTCGGGCGGGCGGGCGGCGGCGGCGTCAAGGCGAAGGGCGGCGGCGCGGGCGTCGGGAGATCGAGGTGGAAGGAGAGATCGAAGTGGGGATGCGGTTCTGAAATTTTCGTTATATAGCAAAGCCTTTAGTCCCAGTTGGCGGAACCAACGGGACCAATGCCTTTAGTCGGTTGGTAGCACCAACCGGGACCAAAGGCTTTTCAGCAGCCCAAAGGGTGGGAAGCGAGGCTTTGGTCGGTTAGTGCCACCAACCGACTAAAAATGAGCATTGGTCCCGATTGGAGCCACGAACCGGACCAATGACCGTGTCTTTGGCACGGTGCGGCACGAAAGTTTAGTCCCACCTCGCTAGCTGAGAGGGGAGCGCAGTGGTTTATAAGCCCCACTGCCGCTCCCCTCTCGAGCTCCTCTCCACTGCAGGCTTACGGGCCTACTAACTACTGCTTTGCCTGATGGTCCTAATGGGCCACCTGCGGGCCTGAATCCTGGCCCATGGTGGGTTTCTAGTCATATCCAGGCCGTGGGTGCCCAGTAGGAGGCATTTTTTTCTTTACTTATTTATTTTATGCAGCTGTTTTTTTAGTCCCACCTCGCCAAGCGAGAGGCACTCGCAGCTGTTTATAAACCCTGAGTGCAGAGACGATGAAGAAGAGGCCCAATGCTCACGTTGGTTCGCTTCAAGCCTTGAAGAATAGGGTAGACTGCACGGAGCTATGTGCAGTGCAATTTACACTATTCCGAAAGGCATGAAGCGAATTAACTAGCATCGCGCCTCTTTTTTATTTTTAATGACTTATTACCACACAGAAATAAAAAGAAAAAAAAATATAGCAGAAAAGAAAAAAAACTATATAAAAAATAGTTGTGATTAACTTTACTAAAAAATGAGCATAGATGCTTATTTTTAATGACTTATTAAAATTCAGAAATAAATAGAAGAAAAAATAGTTGTGATTAACTTTACTAAAAAATGAGCATAGATGCTTTTTTAATGACTTATTACAATTCAGAAATATATATAAAAAAATAGTTGTGATTAACTTTACTATAAAAATGAGCATAGATGCTTATTTTTAATGACTTATTACAACTCATAAATAAATATAGCAGAAAAGAAAAAAATATAAAAAACTACTCAGAAATGAGCATAGATGCGCTTATAGAGAAAAATTCAACCTAAATTCATAATAAATTTCTACGAACTTCAGAGAAATTCAGTATGAATTTAGGTTAAATTCTAATATAAGGGCATCTATTTTCATTTTGAGAGGAGCTCAACATGGCGAGAGGAGGGCTTATAAACCGTCGATTCTCCTTCGGTTGGCGAGGTGGGACTAAACTCTGGCCGCAACGAGGACCAACCCTTTAGTCCCGGTTGCTGGCATGAACCGGGACTAATGGGCAGCCTTTGGTCCTGGTTCAAGCCATCAACCGGGACCAATGGTGGTGGGCCAGGAGCGAGGCCATTTGTCCCGT
The DNA here is from genome assembly GCA_021605205.1 of Aegilops longissima. NCBI lineage: Eukaryota > Viridiplantae > Streptophyta > Magnoliopsida > Poales > Poaceae > Aegilops > Aegilops longissima. Next base: position 8,020,590 of record CM038678.1, on the reverse strand, counting down.
TCGTCCCACCAACCGGGACCAATAGGTCCGACGAACGGACCAATGGCCCACGTGGCCCGGCCGCCCTCGGGGCTCACTGAACTGGTCCAATGCCCCATTGGTCCCGGTTCGATTAAACCGGGACTAATGGGCTGGATCGGCCTGGACCGTTGGCCCCTTTTCTACTAGTGTCTCTCTCCATACTTTGCCCTTCACGGCAAGCATCCCGATTACTCATCACCACGCGTCTTCGGCTGCCTATGCTATCCCAATACCGCCTCCACCATGCCACATAAACTGTCGCCGCATTCGAGTGCTTGCGTTTTTTGGGCTATTCCTCTCATCATAAGGGATATCGGTGCATGGACCTCACTACCCACGGCATCATCATCTCTCGTCACGTCGTCTTCGATGAGATGACTTTTCCATTTGCCTCCTCACAGCCCACCACCGCAGCCACATACGACTTCCTCGCCGACGATGACACACTACCCATAGTTGTCCCGCCTCTTCCGATCGTCACTCCTCCTACACCGCCACCCTCCCCACCACCCACCCCTCCATCACCTCCCGCACCACCCTCACCACCTGCCCCTCCCTCACCGGATGCTCCTCCCGCACCAGGCGCCCCACCCACTCATCGCACGCGTAGCACCTCCGGCATCCACAAGGGTCCTCGCGAGCGGCTTAACCTGCATGTTTCCTCTGTCAGCAGGTACTCGCCGGTTCCCACCTCCGTCCGTGCCGCTCTCAAGGATCCCAACTGGCTCGATGCTATGACTGCGGAGTACAGCGCTCTCCTCAGCAACAACACTTGGGATCTTGTGCCCCCTCCTCGGGATGCTAACATCGTCTCCGGCAAGTGGGTTTTTCGCTACAAGCTCCAGCCCGATGGCTCCCTCGATCGCTACAAAGCTCGTTGGGTACTTCGGGGTTTCTCTCAGGAGCCCGGTGTCGACTTCGACGAGACTTTCAGCCCGGTTGTCAAACCGGCCACCGTGCGTGTCATCCTCTCCATCGCGCTCTCTCTTAACTGGGAGACTCGTCAGCTCGACGTCAAGAATGCCTTTCTACATGGCACTCTTGCTGAGGTTGTCTACTGTCGACAACCCACCGGCTTCATCGACTCCAGTCGCCCCGAGCATGTCTGTCGGCTGAACCGTTCCCTATACGGTCTCAAGCAGGCTCCCCGTGCGTGGTACCAGCGCTTCGCGACTTTCATCACTTCGAGCGGCTTCATGTGCTCCTGCTCGGACACCTCGTTGTTCGTTCTCCGGCGTGCGGAAGGCACAGCCTTCCTCCTGCTCTACGTGGACGACATCGTCCTCACCGCCTCATCGACCCACTTGTTGGACAGGCTCACGACCTCTCTCCGAGCAGAGTTTGCCATGACGGACATGGGCAGCCTTCACTACTTCCTCGGCATCGCGGTCACCCGCGACTCCTCCGGCATGCATCTTTCGCAAGCTAAGTACGCCGCGGAGATTCTGGACAAGGCAGGCATGACTGCCTGCAAGTCGGCCTCGACATCGGTTGACACCTCGTGGAAGCTCGCCGCTACTGCCGGCTCTTCCGTGGCCGATCCCACGGAGTACCGGAGCCTTGCTGGCGCGCTCCAGTACCTCACCTTTACGCGCCCCAACATCGCGTACGCCGTTCAGCAGGTTTGTCTTCATATGCACGACCCGCGTGAACAGCACCTCGCGGCCATCAAGCGCATCTTGCGCTACGTCAAGGGCACGCTCTCTCATGGCCTTCAGCTCTACTCGACTTCACCGGACTCCATGATTGCCTACACCGACGCCGACTGGGCCGGCTGCCCTGACACTCGGCGCTCAACGTCAGGCTTCTGTGTCTAGCTTGGAGATAATCTCGTCTCTTGGTCCTCCAAGCGACAACACACGGTCTCGCGCTCGAGCGCTGAAGCTGAGTACCGCGCCGTGGCTAACGCCGTGGCTGAGGCGAGTTGGCTTCGGCAACTTCTCCAGGAGCTTCATTGACCATCTCCTCCTGCGACGATCGTCTTCTGCGACAACGTCAGGGCCGTCTACATGTCCACGAACCCCGTCCAGCATCAGCGTACCAAGCACATCGAGATCGATCTCCACTTCGTTCGCGATCGTGTTGCCATGGGTCAGGTCCGTGTGCTGCATGTTCCCTCGTCACGCCAGTTCGCCGACATCTTGACGAAGGGCCTCCCGTCGCCGTTGTTTCTGGATTTTCGGTCCAGTCTCAACGTCCGCTCTCCACCCATTGTGACTGCGGGGGAGTGTTAGACTAATATGTCACGTATCGTGACATATCTCCTAATCCCCTAAATCGAGGAGTATCGATATTGTTGTGATCTCCCATTTATGGTTAGGATTGTAAATCTGTCTATATATTGACATGTAATGGAAAAGCCCAAGTGTGGCAAGTATTCTCCAAATCTTTCATTCAACACGTCTTCCTATATTTTTCTTATTCCCGCGTTCTAAGAATCCTATGAATCAAATGAGCCCTCGAGCTTACTATATTCTTGCATTTTCGAATCCTCTGTTTTGCTCATTCGTTCTTATCATATTCCTGTGTTTTCATATTCATAGTTATTAGTTTATTTCCCGACACCCGCGTCGCTCCTAGGGGCGGATTGGGCGGAAACCGTAACCACCACTGCCGCTGCCACCTCTCCCTCATCCCACTATTCCCACTTGTTCTTATCACTCTTCGGTTCTTCTCTCCGAATTTTTTTCATTTGATTATGTGATTTTCCCTACATGATGTACCAAGCTAGGTGATACCATATCACCTAGCTCTCGCTGTGATTTTGATCATGCCATATATTTCAAGATGACTTCTTCCAAGACCGATACTAAGCTCGTCTCTATTCTCGACGCCTCCCACTCCTGTGTGTTCTTACATATCTTTGGTTCTTCTCTCGTATGTTCTTTGCAATGTTTGTGTGCCATCATCACACTAAAACAAAATGGAGGGATAGGTTGTGCTATCTACACAGTGACTACATGGTGATATATAAGGGGAAAGTCACTCATTATTCCACAAGATTGGTGGAACATTTATGTATTCTCATGTGATGAATGTCCATGAGTGGCTATTGGTACATTGTTATAAGTTCTATACATCGACCGTTTCATCTCAAAAGCTCAAATTGGCACCAAGGTTGTGTACAGCTGAGAAGTTTCCACTTTGCTATGTTTTATAAATAGATGAATGAGAGGAGATTAACAAGGCTCACTATGTGGAAAATTATTAGGTGTTTATTGGTCAGACCCTCGTGAAGTCGTGAGGGTGTATATAGTAGTACAAACTTGGAGAGCCTACTTAGGGAACAAGGAGATGTTTTCTCTAGAAAAATGTAATCTATCTCTAATTCACAATTAACCTCCAATGTGTACGTATTTGTTAACACAGTGTACACTAGTAGTAAATCAATACAATCGGTTGAGAGCAGCAAGAGTGTTAGAAACCGCCTATGAGTTCACTTAATTAGACACTGGTTCACACACACACACACACACACACACACACACACACACACACAGAGCTCAGATGGATGGAGGAGATAAGAACAGTAGCACATATGCACGTGAGACTTGACCCCCTCCGCCCAAGCCGTCTTTCCTTCCGGTTCCCAGCCAAATCGATCGTGGTGGCATACCGATACCCAATAGCTTCAGAGCAGGCACAAGCCGAAAGAGCAGCAAATGTGGTCAATGCTAAGCACCAACCAGTTCACCTTCAAAGCTACGTAGTTTGCCTTAAAAGCCAGAACTAACGCGATGTTGAGTGAGAAAGTTGGCTATGCTGCTTTGAACAGGCACGAGTTACCAATGAACTTACAAAACTTAGATCATCTGCATTTCGGTTTCAGCAGCTGTGGTGCCTCCTCAAGTCTTCACTAACATGTGTTCAGGATCCACATGGAACACAAGATGCACACACTTATGCCTATTTTATCACTAATCATTGATATCACAATCAGCTGTGTCATTAGGATGATATAGGATCTTTTCGGTATTCGGGATTTCCGATGCATATGCAAAATAAAAAGGAGTTTCGTATACAGAGTTACAGACTATTGTCTAGTGAAAAGCACACAGACAACACTTAATGACTGCGGGTGATCCACCATCCCTTTGTTGTCTGCTCATTCACGGCGAATAGGAGGAACAAATAAAAGTCTACAAATTATACCTAGGAAGCTCTCCAAGAATTATTAGTTTTTTTAGGAAACAAGAATTAATAGTTATATTGAGACACTTATTTTGAGACGGATGGAGTATTATTTAAGAGAGGAAGTACTTTATAGGTAGAAGGTTCACATAAGCAAAGACCCGGGGTGAGAATAATCAATTAAAAAACAGAATAATATTCCATCCAGTGTTATGCATAAATATTGATTTCTAACCATTTGATGGTGCAGTTTGACCATGCTCTTCCAACAAATTGTACTGAGGAAACTGATTATCCCTTGTTTGATGAAGTAAGGTCTCACTCAACGATTTCAACATCTCTGCCTGGGAAGTGGGAATCAATGCTCCTGTTAACTTCACAAGTATCTTCTTATCTGTTAAACAAGTGAGAAACATTAACACGACCAAACTCAAATGATAATGTCCATGGTAGATTGGTAGTGCAAGAACATGCTTTGGCTAGAGTAAAGTGAAGTAGCCAATACTTCCAATTAAAAAACATAGTAAAGATGGGCCAAGTGGTCTAAGGCCCCGGACTCAAAGTTCTGGTCCTCCTACGAGGGTGTGGGTTTTAAACCCGACTTCTGACAATTCTTTAGTCGCCTTTTGCTCTCGGACGAAGGAGAAAGTCTGATCCATTTTTGCAACAAGATCTTGTTTCCGGTAGTAATGCTGAATGAGAGTTGCGGAATTTCAGTTTCGCTGCTCTTGGCCTAGGTCTCCAGAATCCACATGAAAGTCAGGATGTAAGTGGTGTTGGGTTCCACTAGTCCCACATATGCCACCCACCAAAAAAGGATTAAATGGCATTGGTAGACATCCAGAAAAAATAAATGGCACAAATGGGCAGCCCAGAAAAGCCCGTGAGGCCAGTGGCATACCACAACTCCACAACACTCGACGTGCACCGCGTTCGCCGTCGCCGCTGCCTGCACCGGCACCGCCTCCCGATTCCATCCCCTTCCTTCCATATCGCCGTCATTGCCGCCATGTTTCTCGAAGAGGCCGCCGTCGGAAAGCATTGGGGACCAAGCCGAGCCTTGCAGTGGTATTATCTCTGCAATCCTTGCGGGGACCGAGGGTCAAAGAGCCCGCTCTGACCGTCACTTCTTATGTGGGAGGAAGCACCGACGGGTCGCCGGAGAGGATGGGGAAGTCGCGCGCGCGAGTGAATATTTCAAATCCGGCGGTTGGTGGACATTCGCTCGGGCGAGTCGCTGTACAATGCACGGCTGCGGACGCTGGAAAAAAGCAGCGCGCGATGCAGTTATGTTCGGTGCGAGAAGTGGTTTTTAGCGCGCGCGCGATTGTTCCGCGTCTGCTGGAGCTGCCGATTCGGTCGCGCGCGCTAAAACGCCGTTTTTCAGGCGCGCGACTTATTTAGCGCTTCTGTTGGAAATGCTCTTACAACTTGATCGCCAGAATCATCTCCTTCGGGTTCAGCTTTGATAATCTAAGTTGTAGATAATGTTGAATCTAGAGATCTTGAGTTGCCAATTTCATGTACTATGTTTGATCTATACTGAATGATTGGAGGGGGTACTAGTTAGGCCTGTATTAATGGCATTGTATTGTAAGTATATCAGTGTCAGTTTTCTTTGCAAGTACTCCCTCCATCCCGAATTACTTGTCGCAGATATGTATGTATCTAGATGTATTTTAGTTTTAGATACTTCCATTTCTGCGACGAGTAATTTGGGATGGATGGAGTATGTGGTACTACGTGGACGCCACATATGCCACAAAAAAGTTAATTGGACTATGACATACTCCCACATAAGAAGTGACGGTCAGAGCGGGCAAGTCCCACAGTGTCCAGCGAGCTGTCCATTTACATCCTGACATGAAAACAACAAGTAGCCTACTGACATTCCCGTAGAAATACTAACCCGTCGATCACCTCTGGACCCATCCATCTGAGATAATGCCGCAACTTTCATTCCGCTTTAAGGAGAGCAATTGATCTACCCATGTTCCTGAAGCCTCCTGTTTCCACATGTTTTTGCAACTCTCCTGCTGTCCCTTTGAAATGATATACTCCCTCCGTCCGGAAATACTTATCATCAAAATAAATAAAAGGGGATGTATCTAAATGTATATTAGTTATAGATACGTCTATTTTTATCCATTTTGATGACAAGTATTTTCGGACGGAGGGAGTACTAAGCTAGGTGCTACCCGACAAGCTTTTGTTTTAGGGGAAGGCGCTATCCGACATACAAGTTAAATCAAATGTAAGATAATATCTACTCTAGTGAAGTTGGAGCAGTATATATAAAGGCGAACCACATAGCTTTGAAGGTGATCAGTGTTACGCATCAACCAGTTCACCTACCAATGCTACGTACGCACTAACCAGTTCACCTTCAAAGCTACCTATTTCGCCTTAAAAGACAGAGCTAACGCGATGTTGGGCGAAAAGGTTGGCCAACTTATAAAATTGTAGTCGTCTGCATTTCTATTTCAGCAGTTGTGGTGCCTCCTCAAGTCTTCATTCTTTCAACATGCCATTCAGGTCTCCTCGGTATTAGGGATTTTCAGATAGATGTACAAAATGAAAAGAAGGAATTTCATATACAGAGTATTGTCTAGTGAAAAGCGCACAATTCGTTTTCTTTTCCTATAAACGCGATGCTAATTACAACCAGCATATAACAGAAAATCGTGTGAATGGCTGTTGAAAACCAGAGGAGCTCCACCATCTCTCACCCTGATAGAAATCAAGAAGCTCCGAACGCTTCTCCATTCTCACCGTTGGCCACGGTGCTAGCTACTAGGAGATTTGGCACTGGTAACGGCGGGTGATCCACCATCCAACTGCTCATTCATGGCAAGGACCCCCGATGAGAACAATCAATTCAAACAACACAATAATGTGTCGGTATAATGCACAAATATGATTTCTAACCATTCCATGGCGCCGGTTGAGCATGCTCTTCCAATAGAGTGTACTGCGAAAACCGATTCTCCCTTGTATGATGTAAGGTCTCGCTCAAGGATTTCAACACCTTTGCCTGAGTACCGATGCTTCAATGAACTTTACAAATATCTTCTTACCTGTTAACAATAAAAAATAATAACATAATTTTTCAAGTGATGATGGCCATGGTGGTGATAGAGCTTGATCTGGCTAGGGACAATCCGAGGAAAGCTTCTAAACGAAAAAGCGATGTCACATTATAAATACCGATAATACTTCAAAATAGACAAATAAGTCAGGATGGCCGAGTGGTCTAAGGCGCCAGACTCAAGTTCTGGTCCTCTTACGAGGGCGTGGGTTCAAACCCCACTTCTGACAATTTTTTGTCACCATTTGCAACAAGGTCAGCTCCTCTCGCTTTGATCTGCGAGCCTAGAGATTAACCATTTTTATACATTGTTTTGGCACTGTCATCGTAGCTAGGGATTAACCAATCTGACTTTTGTAGACATCAAAGCTGTCAGCCGTTATCATATCACGATGATATTTAAACAGACTATTGTAGACATGAAGAAAAAGTTGGCTACACCAAGTGATTTCTACTTCCACTCCATTGTTTAAACAGATGCGAGTTACCAACGAACTTACAAAACTGAAATATCGGCATTTTTATTTCAGCTGCTCTGCCAGTTTGTGTCCTTTCAGAATCCACGTGGAAAACAAGACACGGTCAAATTTGCTTATCACTCTAATCAGTGATTCCGCAAATAGCTTTGTTGTTTAAGATCTTCTCTCGGTGTTGGGCATTTCAGATACACGTGCAGACCAAAAAGAAATTTCAGATGCACAGCATCAGCGAGTCAAGGAATTTTAGGTTTCCAGCTTTCTGTGTTGACTTCCGGAATCCACGTGAAAAACAATACTGAGCCTACTTTCAGTCATGTTATAACTAAAGTAATTTCAGCATATGCTTCTCTCTGTGATGAAGCCCCAGCTTGTAGCTCAACTTCATTATGGATAAACAAGAGACCGTTGCTCTAAACATGCTCCTGAAGCCTCCTATTCCCACGTGTTTTTTCAACTCTTCTAATCTGCCCTCGCAAATCATATCTCTTTGTTTATTTGATTGCCGCTACATGATATGCTGAGCTAGGTGCTACCCAACAAGTTAGGAGAAGGCAATACCCGACAAGTTAAAACAAAGTGAAACCATGTAAGGTGATATCTACTCTGGTGAAATTGGAGCAGCATATATATAAGAGGGAAGTATTATTAACGCAAGTGAGAGTTGGCGCTTGTATTTGGTTTCCACATCCAATGCCCAGAGTTGCAATATGTATGTCGTCAACTAATATAAATTGTACACACCTAACGGTTCACTTTGAAAGCCATTAGCCAATTCACCATAAAAGCTTGAGCTACCGTGAAAAAGTTGGCTACCCTAAGCAGCTTCTACTTAACTTCACGGTTTATACATCCTCGAGTCTTCCTTCTTTCAACATGTTGTCAGTATGCCACTATTCAGAATCCACGTGAAAAATAAGGCACGCATAGAAATATGCTCATTTTATCACTAATCATTACTATCACAAACAGCTATGTTAATATGATCTTCTAAATATTTGGAATATTATATACAGGTTAAAAAAATTATATACTCCATAGTATCATCAAGTGAAGCATATATAATCCCTTTTTCTTACACACATGCTGTTAATTACAACCATGGTATACTATTTCCAGTACCTAATTAACAATGTGTAGATAATTAGATATGTGAACCGAATGCACACAATAAACACACAGAATCCACACGGAAGACAAGACACACAAAGTTAAGCCTACTTCTATCACTAACCATTGGTATCACAAACAGTTGTGTTCATTAGGGTGTTCTTGGTATTAGGGATTTCAGATACGTGTACAAAATAAAAAAATTCATGAACTATTGTCCAGTGAAAAGCAAACAGATAACTCATAATCACAATTCCTCCTTTCCCTAATGTAAATAGACTTGATGCTAACTACAAGCAGCGTATAACAAGTGTGGGTTATGTGAACCGCACACAGGAACAACACAGAAAATGGTATGAATGGTTGTGGAAAAACATATGGAATCCAACACCTCTCGCCCTCTTCGAAATCAAGCAGCTCCAAACCCTTCTCCGTTCTCTCCGTTGGCAGTGCCGCACATTGTGCTACTAGGCGACTGTCACCAGTGGTACTGAATGACAGTCGCCTAGTATTTCTAGGAACTAAAGTAATTTCAACATATGTTCCTCTCTTAGATGAAACCGTCACTTCTAGCTTAAGTCCATTTAGTACTGGTAAGAACAATTTCTCTACGCACATTCCTGAAGCCTCATCTTCCACATTTTTTTCCAACTCTTCGGTTCTCCCCTCTCAAATCAGTTTCCTTTTGTTTTATGTGATTTGCCCTACATTATGCTAAGCTATGTGGTATCGAACCAGGGTTCTTAGGGGAAGGTGGCAAGGTGCTACCCAACAAGTTAAAATAAAGTGAAACAATGTAGGGTGATATCTACTCTGGTGAAGAGTGAGCAGTATATATAAAGAGGAAGTACTATAAAGACAAGTGAACTTTGGAGCGTGCATTCAATATGTATGTCATCAGTCAACATAAATTGTACAATCTACCGGTCCACATTGAAAGCTACTAGCAAATTAGCCATAAATGCTCGAGCTACCATGAAAGAGTTGGCTATGCTAAGCAGTTTCTACTTCACTTCACGGTTTGAACACGCTAAGTTACCAGCAAACGAACAAACTGCCTCATTGAGTCTTCACTCTTTCAACATGTTTTCAGTAATGTCGTCGTTCATAATCCACACGGAAAACAAGATACACACAGACATGCTCATTGTATCAATACTCATTGCCATCGTTTATATGTTTTCAGTATAAATAATTTCATATCCCTAGTATTCTCAAGTGAAAGACACATATATCTAATCCTTTTTTCTTATACATGTGTTGCTAATTACAACCATGGTATACAATTTTCAATACCTAATTAACAATGCATAGGTTTGTGAACCGCACAAAGCCACAACCCACAAAATCATATGACTGGCTGATCAAAGCCTGAGCAGCTCCAACTGTCCAATTGTCCAACATACTCATCATTGTCAAGATCAGGAGGCTCCAGCCCCTTCTCCGTTCTCACCGTTGATCGTGTCGGCCATGGTGCCCATGTCAGCACTGCTACTAGGAGACTCGCCACCGGTGACGGCGGATAATCCACCGTCCATTTGCTCATTCACGACGGTCTGACAGTCTCGATGGATTGGATGAGCCAACTGTTGGTTGTGGCTCTTGTCTTGGAAAGGGACCTTGGCTACCGAATGGCAGACATGGCCTTGGTCATGGCGATGCTCGGTGTCTATGGGAGAACACAGTGGCGTTGGAACAGGCTTCCTGTGCACTGGTGTCAATGCTGGTGCGTCAATGTGGTTGCTGCCCCCCCGAGTAGCACGCCGTAGTAGCCTTACCGAGTGCCAGGGTTTTTCTCAACCGTTAGGTATGATTAACTAGTACTCCCTCCTTCCCAAGATATATACCTGCATTCCAAAATAAGCATCGCGGTACTAAAACCATGGCATTTATTTTGGAACGGAGGGACTACACCCGTTGTTGAGTTGCCTTATTTATCTTGTTCCTGCTTTCAATATATTGTGTTGGATTAGTGGTACCATTCTGGCGGCCTCGACGGCACGTCATCATCAATGGAGGAAGAGGAGGGCAGCTCCTCACAGAACCCTCCCATGATAACAGACCAACGCTCGAGGACTCATGCCGTGCTGGATCCACGGACGAGTAGGCCACCCGCCATATCAGCAACCACTGATGTGCCGAGCACAGGCTCCGGCGCTGCTGCAACTTACACCTACACAACCAGATGCCAACACTTCGCAGCCCAATGTTCCTCATAAGCTGCAGGCCCCGCCCGGGCTCAGGTCCGAAGGCTCCTAGCAGTCCGTCCGCGCCGCCACCAAGGAAGGAGAATGCGATGCAAGACCCTGATTTCTCTAAAGAACATGTGTCTCTTGATGTTTTCCATTTCGGCGTACTATTTAACCATACATGTGTTTCTCATTATCTCACCAAAAAAATTTAAGGAGGGGAAACCCTTTGTCTCTGCATCAATTTGTTCGTCAATCCTCACATCTATGGAAACGAGGCGGGTGGGTTCGAGAGCAATAGTATAGTGTAAATTTAGTGTTAATCTGACGGAGTCATCCCTGCTCCCATATCTGATCTACAAACTAATGGCCACGTGAATCCACCACGTAACCAGAGTTGAGTTGGACACTTAATGGTTGCAGCTTTAGTTCATTATTCATATTCAGTTTGCCAACGTATCAGCCTTTTTTACCATCGTGCTTGTATATGTACCCCTTCGTTCCAGCGACCAAAAGCCGCTCTGCTAGGGTTTTCTGTGCCTGGCGCTGATCGGCCTCGTCTCCTGTGGTTTTAGAACCATGGAGGCGTGATGGATTCCAGTCCTTGCCAGCAAGGGGTCCGTTTTAAGGTGTTTTTTAAGTTTTGTTAGGGTTTGTGCCATGCTCATGAAGACAAGGGGATGATAGCTTGCTGAAAATGAAATAAGGTTCTCCCCGCCCAGCCCAGTTCCGAAGGTGCTTCTAGCATCGTTGGTGGGCGTGTGGAGGTGTGTCTCCGGTGGATCTCGTGGTATTCGGTCAGTGTTTGTCTTTGGTGGATCCGGTCTGTGTGTCTACAGGTTGGATCCTTTCGATCTACACTTCTCTTCACTGGTGGTGGTTGCTGTTTTGGTGCTTTAGCACGACAAATTCCTGACTATCTACTACAACAAGGTTTTCCTGGTTTCGATGAGGGAGGGGCACTGACGGCGGCGTGCCTTTAGCTCGCTACAATGCTTGTAGTCATTGTTGTATGGTCTACGGACGACCTAGGTGTAATTGTTTTGACTTATGGTGATTTTTGTACTACCTTGACATGATGAATATATAGATCGGAAGTTTTCTCGCAAAAATAAATAAATTTGCAAGGCCCTCTCAACCTTAGTGCATCTACAACTGGACGTAGCAAATCTTCCCCTAAACGCCCCGTGGACGCGCCTAGTCGTATCCGGGCGTGTTAATTTTGAGGCCTTATTTAACCGTCCATGCAGCCATGCTCCTCATTTTTTTCCTACTATGTCCGATCACTTGCATGTGATTGGGTAGATGAAGAGAAAGAGAGCAAAAAGTAAAGAAAAAGAAAAGGTAGTTCGGGGTGGCCACGTCCTGCATGGCGAACTGACCGGACGCGGCTGCGAGCCCTCATATCCTTCCTACTTTGGTCTTAATATGAGGGTTTGCGGATAGTCCAAACATATAGGGATGATACGAGGGGTTTGGTTGGGTCACTTTTTTCTTCTCTTTCTTATCCGGTCACTCAGGGCCGGTCCTCAGAAGCCGGGGGCCCGGGCGGAACAAGAACATGGAGACCTACGGAAATGTGATTCAATACACATATTATATATGAAATATCCCTTATTTGTTATTAAGATTACCCTAATTTCTTGGTTCATAAGTATCCATAGTAAAAACATGTTTCCCATCTATACTAGATTATGTAGGAGATGAATTAACTATGAGATCATGGTCACTCTATAAATTGTGTTGATGTCAACATTGTCTTCTGTAGGATTCTCCTCTTCTTAGATTGATTAGTTTGTTCCTCCATAGCGACTATCACCGATTCATCATGAATGAGGTGCTTGTTCTCTTATAAAACTAATCAATGGATCCTTACAGTGATTCTATCAACTCATGTATATATGTTTTCTCTTATCACCATCAACCGTACTTTTTTAGATGACATGGTGGTGCTGGAAAAAATTCAGGTAATTGGACATTCAGTTTTGTTAAAGCATATCTAGATGTGCTTTAAATATGCACAACTAAGTACTATGACATTGATTTTACGTGAAGATTCATGCATGTATTTTCTTTTGTTTTTTTTCCTTCTTTTTAGTTTGATTGAGTCACTTAGATATGCATAACATATCTAGATGTGCCATAGACAGACCCCTTGGATATTAGCACAAAGTTAGTAGATCAATCCAATAAAATTTGTATCAATTATCCCTAAAAATTTACTCCCTCTGATAATGCCACGGCACTTATTATTATGGATTAGAAGGAGTATCAATTATCACGGTAAAATCAGTACCTTAACTTTTTTTTGAGACAACCAGTACCTTAACTGAAATCGATGATTGGGCATGTCCGCCTCTCCGGCTGGAGTTGCAGGCTGCAAGCCGGCAGGCGGCCCCGATCAGGCCTCACGCGAATCCATCAGCAACCTGGGTGACGCAGCCGCGTTAGATTCAGTCAGACACTACCCCGCAAAAAAAAATTCAATCAGAAAATTACTAAAAGGTTGTTCTGTTCTCTTTCTACTTGGTTTTTTTAGACAATCTCGCGAAACTTTGTTAACCCGTCACAATGTTTACAGGGACGGAATGAAGATCTCCGGGCTAGCCTAACCACACATGTCGGCCAACCGCGAGGGAGAGAGAATGTTTCGCTAGATTGTGAGCTTCAAAGTTTGAGCTCCTAAATTCATGACCTATGTTGTAAGTGAAAAAACTAGAAGAGTGTTCCAATATCTCCCGAAGGACAGCTCCATAAGTAACTAGCTTGCCGTGATGCAGCTCGTCGACAACCACCTTGCAGTCCAAAGCAACCTGTATATCTCGTGCTTGTAGATTATCCGCCAACGAGAGAGCTTCCCTTATAGCTAGGGCTTCCAGCGTTTGAGGCTCCGTGATATGCTTAAACACAATGGCCGAAGCCCCCCAAAAGTTGCCCTGTTGATCTCTACAGATCGCTCCCACAGAACCATGCTTCCTCCTCACGGCCACTGCTCCGTCAACATTGATCTTGACACAACCTTGGATTGGCGGCACCCATGTTGCACTCTGCATGACTCTCCTTGGTACTGCACTTGTCTCTCTTTTGTTAACTATCTCCAACTCTGAAAGATACATATTAATGAAAGCCGCAATAGCGTGTGGAGATTGAAATATATCCTCATGAATTGCCTTTCTTCTTGCAGCCCAAATTGCCCACATGGTTACCACAACACGAGTGAAATCATGAGCATCTAGCTTTTCATGTATAGCAAATAACCAGTCCTTTGCATCTTCCTCTTGGTTTGTGATGACTTTCTCGACCAACTTCTCTGGTGCGAGAGCCCATACGCTTCTTGAGAGAGCGCAAGAGAGGAGTGCATGTCTCCATGTATCCCTAGCTCCACACAAGCAGCAAGTGTCTGTCTCGGCCATATGGCGATGATGAAGCACTTCTCCACTGGGCATAGAATGTCTAGCAAGTCTCCATAGGAACATACGAAGTTTCGAGGGTACCTGGATATGCCATATAGTGCTCCACAAACTGCTGTTCTGCCCCGTGGATGAGCCATCGGCCTCGTTCCACCATCCCTCTCTACTCATCTTCGTACGCAGTATCATCCTAGCTATATGCAGACCGAACGGTGAAACAGCCAGTTGATTCCTCGTGCCAAGCCCAAAAATCCGGCTGCCTGCGCGTACACACTGGTATTTTTAGGATCTCCTCTGCATCAATCGGGATAAAAACTGAGCGAACCAGCCCCTCGTTCCATTGTGCTGTAGTAGCATCAATAAGATCAGATACCCGCCGAGGTGGATTTGGCACTAAGGATGTAATAGGCCTTTTGAAACTATCACGAGGGATCCAGTTTTGTAACCATATATCCGTGCTGCCTCCATCCCCAATTCTCCGGATGATTCCCTGAGCTAGTATGTCCCTTCCATCTAATATAGCTCGCCATATCTGAGATGGACGAGCACCCAAATCTGCCTCCAATAAAGTACAATTTGGGAAGTAAACAACCTTCAAAACCTGAGCACTGAGGGATCGTTCATCATTCATTATTCTCCAGGCTTGCCGCGCCAGAAGAGCTAGATTAAACATCTCCAAATCACGGAAACCAAGTCCACCCATCTGTTTTGGTTGTATCATAGTGTCCCAAGCAACCCCCGCTGTTTTTCGTTTGCCTTGCTTACTCCCCCATCAAAATTGCCTAATGATGGCCGATATACTGTCACAAAGTCCTCTAGGGAGTCGGAAGCATGACATAGAGTAGACCGGAATTGCCTGCGCAACTGCCTTGATCAAAACTTCTTTACCGGCAGCAGAGAGTAATTTTTCCATCTAGCCTTTAACCTTTTCCCACACCCGGTCTCTCAAGTACTTGAACGTTTCATTCTTTGAGTGTCCCACATCCGTTGGCATGCCCAAATAACGCTCGCTTAAGGACTCATTATGAACCTGCAAGGAGGTTTTTATTGCTTCCCTCATAGAGCCTGGACAGCCACGACTGAAGAAGATGGATGACTTTTCATGATTGATACGTTGCCCAGAAGCCTTACAATATGTTTCCAACAGGTTTGACACTGCAACTGACCCCTCAACATTAGCCTTAAAAAGCAACAGGCTGTCATCTGCAAACAAAAGGTGGTTTATAGTTGGGGCGGTTGGGGCCACCTTAATACCTGCAATTGATGACTGTGTACTGGATTTCAGGAGGCACGAAAGGCCCTCTGCTGCAATCAAGAATAAGTAAGGGGAAATTGGGTCTCCCTGTCGGATGCCTCTGGTTGGTTTGAAAGAATCAAGCTTCTCACCATTAAAAAGAACAGAAAAGGACACTGAAGAGACCATGCTCATAACTGTATTAATCCATCGATGAGAGAAGCCAATCTTGATCATAATAGCCCTCAAATAAGGCCACTCCAACCTGTCATAAGCCTTCATCATATCCAATTTGAGAGCACAATAACTGTTAGTCTTAGCTTTAGACCTCTTCATAAAATGCAAGCACTCATAAGCACAAATGATGTTATCAGTGATAAGCCTCCCCGGAACAAAAGCAGACTGTTCGGCCGAAATAATGTCTGGTAGAACTAGCTTCAGTCTGTTGGCCACCACTTTAGAGGCAATTTTATACACAACGTTGCATAAGCTTATGGGCCGAAACTGGGAAATGAGAGTGGGGTTTATTACCTTCGGTATTAGAACAAGAACGGTGTCATTTATACCTTCTGGACTCTCTTCTCCATGGACTATTTTCAGCACCATCCTTGTTACATCATCCCCACAAATATCCCAATGGTGCTGATAAAAATGTGCCGGAAAACCATCTGGCCCCGGTGCCTTTGTCGGGAACATTTTGAACAGTGCTATTTTCACCTCTTCCTTGGTGTAATCTGCATTCAACATAGATTCATCTCCTCAGACACTTTCCTAGGCACGTGAGCAAGCACTGCATCCATCCCTTGCACCTCCTCAGAAGTATATAGTTTTTGGTAAAAATCATTTACCATGGCTTTGAGCTCATCTGGATCCACTACAATCGCTCCCACAGAATTATGTAACGCTTTTATCATATTTTTCTTCCTCCTCAAACTCGCCCGGAGATGAAAGAATTTGGTGTTCTTGTCACCCGCCGTGAGCCAATCTATCCTCGCCCTCTGGCGCCACATTATCTCCTCACGGTGATACATTTCAATGAGACGCTCATTTATTTTGAGTTCAATATGTGACGGCCCCGTCCGCAAAGGATCGGACCGAAGCTCTTCTAGCATTTTCTTTAGCTGCTTGATCTCCTTCCTCACGCTTCCGAACGTGTCTTTACTCCATCTGTCAAGTCCCTTAGACAAGTTCTCAATTTTAAGTCGTATATCTTCTACCGAGTTACAGGGGGCTTCGGTTTCCCAGTTTTGAACCAACATATCTCTCAGGCCTGCATGAGTCTCCCACATGGTCTCGTATCTAAACTCCCTTTTTGTCCTTTCGCCTTTAACTCTTCCAAGATCCAAAAGCAACGCCATATGGTCCGATGACGCCGCAACCTCGTGTGTTATAGAGGCTAACGGGAATCTCGCCAACCAGTCTGAATTTACCAGCGCTCTATCAAGACGGCATCGAGTAAAAGAGCCGCCAGTAACTTTCTTCTCAAAGGTCCAGAAACAGCCCTTATAGCCCAAATCAAGCAACATGCAAACGTCAACCGTGTCTCTGAATGCCTGGATTTGAGCATTACTGCGTTCTCCTACACCTTCATGCTCACTTGGACGTAGCACTTCATTGAAATCACCTATGCATAACCATGGAAGGCCACTTAAAGTACTGATATTTTTAAGTACTGTCCACGTTTGGTGTCTAAGATGGGTCTGCGCCTCCCCATACACACACGTCATCCGCCATGGGTCCTCCCCCTGTTCTGTAACTGAAACATCAAGATGATAACACGAATAACCGAGGATCTCAACTTTTATTGCATTGTTCCAAAATAAGCCAATTCCACCACTCCTTCCCTGACTATCGACAGCATAGGAATTATCATAGCCTATCGAGCTAGCCATAGCTTCTACCCTTCGACCATCTATCTGTGTCTCGACGATACAAAGTAGGGTAGGGGTAAACTTCCTCGCGAATTCGCGAAGCTCTTGAACTGCCGCAGGTTTACCCGCGCCACGACAGTTCGAGCATAGCGCATTCATTGGGCTCGGCGGCGCTCCTCGAAGGAGCCCGCCAAAGAAGTGACGATGTTGCCATGACTGTCACCTTTCTCCAAATCCTCATCCGCTGCATCTATGTTTTTCTTGGCTCTCTTTTGATCTTGCTTGCTGCTCGGACTCTGTGGTATAGACGCCAAAGAAGTTAGCGCTAACATCACCCCCGAACCAAAACTGTTTGCTTCATTGTTCGCCGAGTGCTTCACATGTTGTGCCGTCTTCCTGTTATTCTCAGCATCGTCCATGACCGCGTCAGGTTCAGAGCTCACGTTGTCTTTCCCATCATTACCATCATCCTGATCCGATCGGGGATTTGATCCACGGCCACCTCGGCCACCCCGTCGTCCTCCTCTTTTTCCACGGCCCCCTCCCGGGCCTTGTCCTGTCCTCATGACCCACGAGGCCCTTAGATCCTTAAAGATCAAAGCTGACGGAGGATGTATACCATTACCATGTTCCTTGAACTGATGACCCAACATGTCGCAAACCACACACCAGTCCGAAAGTTTTTCATACTTGATCCTGTATATTTGGCGCTTCCCCTCTCTTATCATAGAAACTGCGTTCTTCAGAGGCTTATCAACATTGATCCGGACCCAGACTCGATGGAAGTTGCCAGCAAAGTCTTGCGATTGGGGTTCGGCGTAGATGACCTCGCCAACCTTTGCTGCTAAAGAAGGGACCAGATGAGCATATAGTGGAGGAACATCATGAATCTGTACCCAGATTTCTATAGTGTCAAGCTGCACTGTGGATGGCTTTGTCAATCCATCATACGTCTTGAGGATGACAGCATCCCCTTGGAAGTGCCAGGGACCGTCCCTCGTTACTCTTTCCCAATCCCCCAAGCAGGAGAACTGCACTGTATAGAAATTATCCTCTAGGGGCTTAAACTGAACTTCTTGGGCAAGATCCCAAGCGGCTCTCATGTTTTTGAAGAACCAATACTGGTTGTATGTCTTTGGCGAGTGAACCCTAGCCAATGCTATCCAACACGCCGCCTCGACCGGAGCCTCCTTCTCGTCAAAAATCACGTCGTCGAGATCCTCCTCCCGAAGACCTAGCTCCTTCATCAGAGCCGTCACATCATCAGTATCCATCGATCCACTCGGACGAGATCCTGAAGCCCTGCCCGATGCCATCAATTGTCGAACCCTAACCCGATCAGATCGTCTCGGGCCTTGCAGAAACCCTAGGACCTCCCCCTCCCTTGCCCGCCTCAGGCCGATGAGCGCAGCAGCACCCCCGAAACTAGAGAGGGCAGGAGATCACGGCGGAGATGGTGCGGTCGTGCCTCCTACAGTCTTCCATCATATTGATCTTCGGCCACAATGCCTCCAGCCTCCTCCGTTAAGTTATTTCTTTTTTAAAAAATAAGTTATTTTTTTCAAGGGCCGATGCCTACGTACGCAAGGCCCAGACCGCCGTTATTTTCATGTGAACCTGAGCGAGGCCCAGTGGGATTTGTTTTTTATCCAAAAAAGGAGTATCAATGATTGGGCATGTCCGCCTCTCCGGCTGGAGTTGCAGGCGGCGGCGATCAGGCCTCACGCGAATCCATCAGCAACCTGGGTGACGCAGCCGCGTTAGATCCAATCGCGAAATTACTAATAGGTTGTTCTGTTCTCTTTCTACTTGGTGCGGTCGTGCCTCCTAGAGTCCTGGTCAAACCATCATGGTGATCTTCGGCCGCAACGCCTCCAGCCTCCTCCGTTAAGTTATTTTTTTTTCTAGGGCCGATGCCTACGTACGCAAGGCCCAGACCGCCGTTATTTTCGCGTGAACCTGAGCGAGGCCCAGCTGGATTTGTTTTCACTTTGAAACAGACTATGCGAGAGCAAGTAGTTAACGAGCGCTTCTTCGGTAGCCCCGCAATGATCAGCGTCACTTGTGCGCTCTCAGCCATTCGCCACGTGTCGTGCGCTAGACGCTTTCTTCAGATTTTGTTTTTTTTTTTTTTTCACGCGTTTCGGCCTTTTAAATGGTTGTTTTGATATTTTCGACGTTTTGGTTTTTCACCGGTCTTCCTTAGCTTTTGGATTAAAAAATCCAGAAAAAATTTGTGCGAAAAAACACGTTTTCTTTTTTTTTCTCTTTCGTGAGAGTCACGGTTTTGCTTTCGCGAGAGTCATGGCCGTGCCTCTCGGAAATGAAAAAAAAACGCGTTTTTTGTTTTTTTTGTTCGCGAGAGTCACGGTTTTGCTTCCGCGAGAGGCACGGTTGTGCTTTAGCGAGAGTCGCGGCCGTGCCTCTCGGAAACAGAAAAAAACATGTTTTTTTTCTCCTTTCACGAGAGTCACGGTTTTGCTTTCGTGAGATGCATGGTTGTGTTTTCGCGAGAGTCACGGCCGTGCCTCTCGAAAACGAAAAAACGTATTTTCTTTTTTTTCCTTCCGTGAGAGTCGCGTTTTGCTTCCGCGAGAGTCATGGCCGTGCCTCCTCGAAAACAAAAAAAACGCGTTTTCTCTTTCTTTTTTTCCTTCTGCAAGAGTTACGGTTTCGCTTCCGCGAGAGGCATGGTTGTGATTTCGTGAGAGGCACGGGTGTGCCTCTTCCGGAAAGGGAAAAATCCCGTGCTCCCGGTTCGGGTTTTTCGTCCGGCTTTTTTCGTGAAAAAATTGTTCGTCAAAACCTATCAACATGGGATCTAGTTTTGTAGATCTCGTCGCCAGGAATCCAACAATGAAAGCGGTTCGAGATTTGGACGCAAAGTTTAAGAGATAAAACATTTTGAATAAACGGAACTACGAAAAAAGGGAAAACTCACAGATTGCGACAAGTGGCGCACATGCAGCGCGCCACTTGTCGCAACTTGAGAACGTTGGAGTGATCTTTGCAACTAGTACTCATCAACTAGTGATTTCGAGACTATGCACTACGTACCTGTTGGGGCCTAGTCGAGTCGGGGGCTCGAGGCGGCCGCCCCTCAGGGCCAGCACTGCGGTCACTGACCAGACCGGATACGTCCACGGACATTTGAGGAGGATTTAAGAAGGCAGGGTATAGATGCTCTTAAGCCGCGCCATGGAGCAACAAGAATTGAGCAGGGTGAGAGAGAGAGATGGAATTGCTACGTCCCACAATCCACTTGAAAAACAAGAGAGAGACACTAAGCAGTGCAGTTTCAACATCCGTCTTCTCGCTAGGAAGATGCAGCAAAACTTCTTGTCCAGCTTCACTCATCCACAGAAAAAAAATCCAAGCTTTATCCAAAAAAAGGAAAACAATCCCATGTTCTTTCACCTTCTATTCCCGCTTGGTTTTTTTCAACTCTTCGATTCTTCTCTCCCAATTTGTTTCCATTTGTTTATATGAGTTTCCCTACATGATGTACTAAGCTTGGTGCTAGTACCACTCGGTCACCTCGTGCTTGTTGTGATTTTGGTGCTATGTATTCCAGAATAACTTGATCCAAGACCAATACTCGACTCGTCTCTATTCCCGACGCCTCTCAATCCTGTGTGTTCTTACATATCTTTGGCTCTTCTCCCATATGTTCTCTCCAATGTTTGTGTGCTATCACACACTAAAACTAAATGGAGGTATAGGGTGTGATATCTACACAGCGATGACGGGGTGATATATACAAGGGAAAAATCATTATCCCGCAAGGTTGGTGGAGCATTTATGTACTCTCATGTGATGGGATGAATGTCCATGTGTGGCAATTGGTACATTGTTATAAGTTCTATACATGAACCGTTTCATCCCAACAGCTCAAATTGGCAAGAAAGGTTGTGTACAACTAAGAAGTTTCCGCTTTGTTATATGTTATAACTTATAAATAGATGCATGAGACTAGCTCAGTTTGTGGGAATTGGCATATACAGTGGTACAAACTTGGATGACCTAGAGACTTGCGGTACAATGAGATTTTTTATCTCTACTAGAACAATGTAATCTATATCTAATTCATAATCTCCAATGTGCACACGGTTTTTGTAACACAGCATGCACTAGTAGTAAATCAATACTGGTGGTTGAGAGAAGCAAGAGTGTTAGAAACATGCTACTAGTTCACTTAATTAGAAACTAATTCAGAGCACAAACCGAATTACACACGCACACAGCTCAAGGAGGAAGACGAATAGTTGAATATAGGGTAGGTCACTGACAATCCCCTCCCCTTAAATTTGGCTTGCCCTCAAGCCGATGTGAACCACCAAGATCCCAAGTCACTTGAATACAAGGCCCAAGGCAAACATCATCCATGCCGTAAAGAATGGTCTTTCTCTGTTAAGCTCACAACGTATTGCTCTGACAATTTGAAACCTACCACTGATCCAATGGGCTCATTAGCACTCACTAGACAAGGAAATCACGAGAAACTCCTACCTAAAGCGCACACCACTTCACATGTTTTAGAAGCCGTCATCATCATTGGACCACTGACCGATTAAGAAAGAGACCTGCATCATCCTTGCCAGTCCAGACATCCGGCGACTCCACCACGGTGCCCAACGGTGCCACCGCCCTGTGCTCGTCCGTCCAGATGTGAAGTCTCTGGAAGATTTGTCGTGCGTAGCACCTGCCAACCAGGCATGACTCAGCGTAGCGCCTGTCGGCTAGGCATGACTTGACAGCTCCACCGAAACTCCGTGCAAGACGAAACCGCTCCACCTCCTGCCTCTGTCTTCCAGGCTGCTCCACAAACGATGCTTCCAAGAGAGAAACGGCACCGGTAGTACCATCATCGTCCGATCTGGAAGACCAGATCCTAGAGTTTCCCCCGAAGTAGCATGAGTGAGTCGACAACAGTTACACAATGATGCCTTCATCAAGGTAACGGCGCAAAACGCCACCATCGCCCGCCAACGGCTCGGTTTTCACCGGCAACTATGTCTCCCCGACTCGTAGCCGGGACTAGATAACGAATCTCGAGATCTGACCATCCAGCCGCAGGCCGACCACCTCTGACGGAAGAGATGACCACCACCGCCGACTGCACCGGTCAGACCAGATCTGACCGGAGGTGCCGCCGACGCAACCACCAGGCCTTCCGCGTCACCGCCGCCGATCCAAAAGCAGATGGTGCACCGCTGCCGACGACCGAATAGGGCTTGCCGGCGCGCCCGCAGCCCGCGTCGCCTCCAACGCCGCGCCACAGCCATCGCCATTGCCGATCGGATCGGGCGTGCCTCCACACGATTCGGGGCCTCACACAACCCCAGATCCGCAGGAGAGAGGCGATGTCCTCTGCCACCGCCGTCATTAGATCTCCGCCTCACTCAATGTTTTCACCTGTGCTCCTTCCTTGGGTTACACATGCAATGTTTTCTGTATTATGTTGGTTTAACTTCATGAATGTTGTATGCACTAGGTCGTTTCGATAGACTGCTTATGTTCAGCTGCCAGATGAAGCTGACCGTGAAGATATATTCCATATTCATACACGCAGCATTCCCTGCCATCACGATGTCAATCTAAACGAACTCGCAAGACTCACAAAAGAATACACCGGTGCCACATAAAAGCTCATCTGCAGGGAAGCCGCTGTACTACCTGCAGCTCTTGTCCCATTCTGGTACGTGATTAGTAGGTGTATTTTTCAATAGAAGCTTGCTGATAAACTATTTGCATTTTCACAAGGAGAACTTTTTTGTGAAAAAGGCCTCGGGATTATATTAAAACTTCAGATGTAATACAAAGCATCTTGAAAGTAAATAAATTACAACGAGGTCCACACAGACCACCCGACGAAGATCACGCACGCCAAGCGTCTTGAGAGCGCGCCGCCATCACTGCCGCTCCTCCAAGAGCCATCACCCTTGTATAGACAGCCATGGTGGACGGTAACTCTTCAACCTCGGCCACGGAGGACCAGCACACCGGAGACACAGCCATCGTCATCGAATCTTCACGCAAATCCAGAGATCCACCCCGACAAGCACACCAGGACCCAACCTCCACGCAAATTCAGAGATCCACCCCAACAAGCACACCATCGACGGTGTTTAAGCAGATGCGAGTTACCAACAAACTTACAAAACTGAAATATCTGCATTTCAAGCAGCTGCTCGGTTCAGTATCGTCCTTGAAAATCCACATGGAAAAGAAGGCACACAGTCACACACATATATGCTGATTTATCACTCTAATGAGCGACATCACAAACGGCTATGTCATTAGGATATTCTCAGTATTGGGGACTTTGGATACAGGTGCAAACTATATAAAAAGAAATCAGATATAATAGTATTGTCAAGTGAAGCACATAAATAACTAATCCATTTTATTTTCTTATAGAGTCGTCAAGTCCACACTGCTTGCTCGGTGCCTCGTGGATGTCTCTGTATTCGTTGTTCTGGTCTGCGAAGTACCTCCGGCGGCAATTGGTCTTATTTGCTTTGTACTGGTAAGTTTGCACTTTGGTCTGTCGAAGTGTGATCTCACTTGTAATCTTTCAGTTTTTCTCCAAGCTTTGCCTTATAATAATCAGCACCATGTATCCTAGCCGGTTGATGGCTTCATTAATTTAAAGTCGGGCTTTATGCCTTTCATCTAAAAAGAAAGTCCATGAAGGGGAGCCTTGGCGCAGTGGTAAAAGTTGTTGCCTTGCGAACACGAGGTCACTGGTTGACCTCCAGAATCCACCTGGAAAACGAGAATGAGCCTACTGGCATTCATCTAGAAATACTAGAACCATCGATCACTTCTAGACCTGTCCATCTGAGATAATGCCGCAACTTCTAGCTTAACTTCATTCAGCATTGAAGAGAACAGTTGCTCTACCATGTTCCTGAAGCCTCCTGTTCCCACATGTTTTTTCAACTCTCCTGCTCTCCCTTTGCAATGATATACTAAACTAGGTGCTACACAACAAGCTTTTGTTTTAGGCTGGTCACAGTGGGAAGGAACTTAGGAGTAACATCACACACTCCAATACAACTTTACTTATGTGGCATGTATTTAATGAAGAAAGAGGTGCTTGTGGTAACTAGCTAAGTTACCGGAACATCACACACTCCAAAAAACAATGAGTCTATAACCTAATAAATACATCGTTGCATGACACTACATAGATGTTCCTACCCACTATGGAGGTAGTAACATAGTATAGGAAAGTGTGTAAGTTACTAGCTTATGTTCTTGCCCATTGTGACCAGCCTTAGGGGAAGGCGCTACCCGACAGACAAATTAAAACAAATGTAAGATGATGTCTACAATGGTGAAGTTGGAGCAGTATATATAAGGGCGGCGACTACGTAGCTTTGAAGGTGAGCAATGCTACGCACCAACCAGTTCACCTTCAAAGCTACCTAGTTCGCCATAAAAGACAGAGCTAACGCGATGCTGAGAGAAAATGTTGGCCGAACTTATAAAACAGTAGTCGTCTGCATTTCTATTTGAGCAACTGTGGTGCCTCCTCAAGTTTTCAACATGTGTTCAACTTGTGTAGAGCGACAAGGTTGCTTGATGCTACACTTTGGGTTAATAAAAAATCGTCGTTTATTAAAAAATGTGTTCATGAATCAGGATCCACATGGAAAATGAGACACACACGGTTATGCCTACTTTATCAATAATCATTGCTATCACAATCAGATGTGTCATTAGGGTCTTCTCAGTATTAGGGATTTTTGATACATGTACAAAAAAAAAAGGAATTTCGTATACAGAGTATTGTCTAGTGAAAAGCGCACAGAAAACACATAATCACAATCCCTTTTATTTTCCTATAAACATGATGCTAATTACAACCAGCGTATAACAAGCGTGGGTTATGTGAACCGCACACAGCAATAGCACAAAAAATTGTGTGAATGGCTGTTGAAAACCAGAGGAGCTCCACCATCTCTCACCCTCGTAGAAATCAGGCAGATCCGGACCCTTCTCCATTCTCGCCATTGGCCCGGTACTACTAGGAAATTCGGCACTGGCAACGGCGGGTGATCCATCACCCGCCTGCTCGTTCGCGGCAAGGACCCCGGTGAGAACAATCAATTCAAACAACAGAATAATGTGTCAGTATAATGCACAAATATGATTTCTAACCATTCCATGGCATCTGTTGAGCATGCTCTTCCAACATATTGTACCGTGAAAACCGATTCTCCCTTGTACGTTGTCAGGTCTCGCTCAAGGTTTTTAACACCTCTGCCTGAGAATCCAATGTTGCAGTTAACTTTACAAATATCTTCTTTTCTGTTAACAAGATAATAATAATAACATAATTTTTCAAGTGATTATGGCCATGGTAGTGATAGAACTTGCTCCTCTGGCTAGGGACGATCCGAAAGCTTCCAAACGAAAAACCGATTTCAAACCCCACTTCTGACATCTTTTTCTTTGTTTTTGGCTCCATAAAAATATGAACAAACTAGTGCCTAGCGATTCACTCTATACATTGTTTTTGTAACTGTCACTGTAGGACAATGATGCTTCCAAATAATGTCTACTTAAGAAAATGGAACGGCTATATATAAGAGAAACTCTGTTCATGGAAAGTCAACAGAGTTTTTATTTATTTTCATGTCGTGAATCTGCGTGCGTTACAATTGGTACATCGTTGATGTAAGTTATATGAACCCCCACCCTGGTTCATATTGAAACCCTAATCTGAGGAAGAAGTTGATTGGCGCCAATCTCAAAAGACAAATAAGTACCGGAGAGGAGATTAGCTTGGCCCATAGACATGGGATGCTACCACTAGTTTAACACGATATATTGAAATAACTAACAAGATAAAATAAGGCAACACAACGACAAATGTAGTTAATTACTTTAGGGTACGTAGTAGCAATGCTTTGCATCGAGTTGAGAGCTCTGTTTCGTCCTAGACATCTCAAAAGAGGTCACTCTCCATACCACCACTATTGATGGGGGCGGAGCCAGCGCCCAGCGACCCTAGGCACTTGCCCGGGCTCGATGCGTTGGCGATGTTGTACGACGTCCTGTTTTAACTTGGCAAATCCGCCAGTACGTCGTGGTTTCCCGGGAAAAATTGTTTTGGGCTTCTCTCAGTAGTGGGCTTCGTGAGAACTATCGATGGACCTTGGCCTAGAAATCCTCAAGCGAGGAACGCCTGTTCATTTATTTGATAGGTAGATCGCTCGAACTCCCAACCTTTTCGGCTGTTCACCCCATGACTGCCTAGCCCGAAGACTGGTAGCGGCGCTAGGCTGGGCGGCTGCGCGTGTTGCTGCCAACGGGGAAGTTAGCGACTGGATCCTGGCAGGAATGGCATGCAACCTCCACTAATCCTCTCCCTCGTGATTAGGTAAATTTGCAAACTGATTTGGCCATCCGAGTAATAGAATTTTTTTTGGGGCGAAAATCCGAGTAATAGACTTGGGGCTTAAATTTGAAGTCTATGATTTAGAGATTTTGTTCTTAATAGCTGATTGTTAAGTTTAAATTTTGGAGAAGCTGATGTTTTTGGTTAATAATAGAACAAGCGCTCACAACCCATTTTATCTATTCCCACATCGATTTACCAGTCCTAGAAATTCGTTATGGATAGAAGGTCCGACAGGAGAAAAGAATAAGGGGTACTAGAAAAAGAAAATCATGGAAATCAATTAAGAGAAGCAGAATAGAGGTGCGACTCCCCCCTCCATCCCGCGACGCTCCTGCGGACGTCCGGGGGGCAACCCTAGCCTGCGCCGCCGCCGGTCCCCCCTCCTCCTCTCCCCCTCCCTCGCCGCCGCCGGAGGGCGCGAGCGGGCGAAGCCCGCTTGTCGCTGGCGGCGGCAGGCCTTCTCGTCTCCTCCCGTGGGGGTTTCGGCGCGGGCCGGACTCCTCCGCCGGATGCTGCGCTGCGGTCTTTGGCGCGGCAGCTCGACGGCGCGGCATGGGCATGGGCGGCGATGGCGATGCGACGGGTGGCGCGATGGTGGTGCGGGCTTGAGGATGGTGGCGGCGGCTGCGTCACAGCGCCTCGTCCAAACCCGCCTCTGGCGCCGCGGGTCGTGGGCGACCTGGGCCGCGGTCGGCCTTCCTTGCCATGGCTCGGGGGCGGGGGAGGGGGGGTGCGGCAGCGGGTGGATGTGTGCGCCGCGGCCAGGCCGGGCCCTTGCGGCTGGTCGCCGACGCATGGCGTGGGAGACTCCCCTGGTGGCCATCCTTGGACGCGGCAGCATGCTCTGCTCCCTCCTCTCCGGTGACGGGCTCTGCCGTGGCCGTGTTGTTGGAAATATGCCCTAGAGGCAATAATAAAAGGATTATTATTATATTTCCTTGTTCATGATAATTGTCTTTTATTCATGCTATAATTGTATTATCCGGAATTCGTAATACACGTGTGAATAAATAGACCACAATGTGTCCCTAGTGAGCCTCTAGTTGACTAGCTCGTTGATCAATAGATAGTCATGGTTTCCTGACTATGGACATTGGATGTCAATGATAACGGGATCACGTCATTAGGAGAATGATGTGATGGACAAGACCCAATCCTAAGCATAGCACAAGATCGTGTAGTTCGTTTTGCTAGAGCTTTTCCAATGTCAACTATCTCTTCCTTAGACCATGAGATCGTGTAACTCCGGATACCGTAAGAGTGCTTTGGGTGTACCAAACGCCACAACGAATCGGGTGACTATAAAGGTGCACTATAGGTATCTCCGAAAGTGTCTTTTGGGTTGACACGGATCGAGACTGGATTTGTCACTCCGTGTTACGGAGAGGTATCACTGGGCCCACTCGGTAGTGCATCATCATAATGAGCTCAAAGTGACCAAGTGTCCGTCACGGGATCATGCATTACGGATGCGAGTAAAGTGACTTGCGGTAACGAGATTGAACGAGGTATTGGGATACCGACGATCGAATCTTGGGCAAGTAACATACCGATTGACAAAGGGAATTGTATACGGGATTGTTTGAATCCTCGACATCGTGGTTCATCCGATGAGATCATCGAGGAGCATGTGGGAGCCAACATGGGTATCCAGATCCCGCTGTTGGTTATTGCCCGAGAGCCGCCTCGGTCATGTCTCGTGTCTCCCGAACCCGCAGGGTCTACACACTTAAGGTTCGGTGACGCTTAGGGTTGTATGAATATGAGTATGCAGTAAACCGAATGTTGTTAGGAGTCCGGATGAGATCCCGGCGTCATGAGGAGTTCGGAATGGTCCGGAGGTAAAGAATTATATATAGGAAGTATTGTTTCGCCATCGGAAAGTTTCGGGTCACCGGTATTGTACCGGGACCACCGGAAGGGTCCTGGGTCCACCGGTGGGGCCACCCATCCCGGAGGGCCCCATGGGCTGAAGTGGGAGGGAACCAGCCCATAGTGGGCTGGTGCGCCTCTGGCCCACCCCCGCGCCTAGGGTTGAAACCCTAGGGGGGGGGCGCCCACTTGCCTTGGGGACACTCCACCCCTTGGCCGCCGCCCCTTGGAGATTGGATCTCCAGGGCAGCGCCCGGGAGCCTATATAAAGGGAGGGGAGGGCAGCCGCACCCAAGTTCCGCGCCTCCTCCCTACACCTCTTCCTCCTCCGTCACGAGCTTGGCGAAGCCTGCCGAATCTCGCTGCTCCACCACCACCACGCCGTTGTGCTGCTGCTGGAGCCATCTTCTTAAACCTCTCCTTCCCCTTGCTGGATCAAGAAGGAGGAGACGCCATCCGCTCCGTCGTGTGTTGAACGCGGAGGTGTCGTCCGTTCGGCACTCGGTCATCGGTGATTTGGATCACGGCGAGTACGACTCCATCATCAACGTTCTAGTGAACGCTTCCGCACGCGATCTACAAGTGGTATGTAGATGCAATCTCTCTCTCATGACTCGTTTCTTAGATGAACTCATAGATGGATCTTGGTGAAACCGTAGGAAAAATTTTAATTTTCTGCAACGTTCCCCAACAGTGGCATCATGAGCTAGGTCTATGCGTAGTTCTCTTTTGTACGAGTAGAACACAATTTTGTTGTGGACGTAGATCTTGTCAACTTGCTTGTCGCTACTAGTCTTATCTTGCTTCAGCGGTATTGTGGGATGAAGCGCCCGACCAACCTTACACGACGCTTACGTGAGACCGGTTCCACCGACTGACATGCACTAGTTGCATAAGGTGGCTGGCGGGTGTCTGTCTCTCCCACTTTAGTTGGAGCGGATTCGATGAAAAGGGTCCTTATGAAGGGTAAATAGAAGTTGACAAAATCACGTTGTGGTTATTCGTAGGTAAGAAAACGTTCTTGCTAGAACCCAATTGCAGCCACGTAAAAGATGCAACAACAATTAGAGGACGTCCAACTTGTTTTTGCAGCAATTGTCATGTGATGTGATATGGCCAGAAGTTGTGATGAATGATGAATGACATATTTTGATGTATGAGATCATGTTCTTGTAATAGGAACCACGACTTGCATGTCGATGAGTATGACAACCGGCAGGAGCCATAGGAGTTGTCTTTATTTTTGTATGACCTGCGAGTCATTGAAGAACGCCATGTAAATTAGTTTACTTTATTGCTAAACGCGTTAGCCATAGAAGTAGAAGTAGTCGTTGGCGTGACAACTTCATGAAGACACGATGATGGAGATCATGGTGTCATGCCGGTGACAAGATGATCATGGAGCCCCGAAGATGGAGATCAATGGAGCTATATGATATTGGCCATATCATGTCACTACTATATAATTGCATGTGATGTTTATTATGTTTATGCATCTTGTTTACTTAGAACGACGGTAGTAAATAAGATGATCCTTACAACAATATCAAGAAGTGTTCTCCCTAACAGCGCCGTTGCTAAAGTTCGTCTGCTTTGAAGCACCACGTGATGATCGGGTGTGATAGATTCTTACGTTCACATACAACGGGTGTAAGACAGTTTTACAAATACAAAACACTTAGGGTTAACTTGACGAGCCTAGCATGTACAAACATGGCCTCGGAACACGGAGACCGAAAGGTCGAACACGAGTCGTATGGAAGATACGATCAACATGAAGATGTTCACCGACGATGACTAGTCCGTCTCACGTGATGATCGGACACGGCCTAGTCGACTCGGATCGTGTAACACATAGATGACTAGAGGGATGTCTAATCTGAGTGGGAGTTCATTAAAATAATTTGATTCGATGAACTTAATTATCATGAACTTAGTCTAAAACCTTTGCAAATATGTCTTGTAGATCAAATGGCCAACGCTCATGTCAACATGAACTTCAACGCGTTCCTAGAGAAAACCAAGCTAAAAGATGATGGCAGCAACTATACGGACTGGGTCCGGAACCTGAGGATCATCCTCATAGCTGCCAGGAAACAATATGTCCTAGAAGGACCGCTAGGTGATGCACCCGTCCCAGAGAACCAAGACATTATGAATGCTTGGCAGTCTCGTGCTGATGATTACTCCCTCGTTCAGTGCGGCATGCTTTACAGCTTAGAACCGGGGCTCCAAAAGCGTTTTGAGAAACACGGAGCATATGAGATGTTCGAGGAGCTGAAACTAGTTTTCCAAGCTCATGCCCGGGTCGAGAGATATGAAGTCTCCGACAAGTTCTATAGTTGTAAGATGGAGGAAAACAGTTCTGTCAGTGAACACATACTCAAAATGTCTGGGTTGCACAACCGCCTGTCCCAGCTGGACATAAACCTCCCGGACGAGGCGGTCATTGACAGAATCCTTCAGTCGCTCCCACCAAGCTACAAGAGCTTTGTGATGAACTACAATATGCAGGGAATGGTGAAGACCATTCCCGAAGTATTCTCAATGCTGAAGTCAGCAGAGGTTGAAATCAAGAAAGAACATCAAGTGTTGATGGTCAATAAAACCACTATGTTTCAAAACGGCAAGGGTAAGAAGAACTTCAAGAAGGACGGCAAGGATGTTGCCGCGCCCGGTAAGCAAGTTGCCGGGAAGAAGTCAAAGAATGGACCCAAGCCTGAGACAGAGTGCTTTTATTGCAAAGGGAAGGGCCACTGGAAGCGGAACTGCCCCAAATACTTAGCGGACAAGAAGGCCGGCAACACTAAAGGTATATTTGATATACATGTAATTGATGTGTACCTTACCAGTACTCGTAGTAACTCCTGGGTATTTGATACCGGTGCCTTTGCTCATATTTGTAACTCACAACAGGAGCTGCGGAATAAACGGAGACTGGTGAAGGACGAGGTGACGATGCGCGTCGGGAATGGTTCCAAGGTCGATGTGATCGCCGTCGGCACGCTGCCTCTACATTTACCTACGGGATTAGTTTTAAACCTCAATAATTGTTATTTGGTGCCAAGTTTGAGCATGAACATTGTATCAGGATCTCGTTTAATGCGAGATGGCTACTCATTTAAATCCGAGAATAATGGTTGTTCTATTTATATGAGAGATATGTTTTATGGTCATGCTCCGATGGTCAATGGTTTATTCTTAATGAATCTCGAGCGTAATATTACACATATTCATAGTGTGAATACCAAAAGATGTAAAGTTGATAACGATAGTCCCACATACTTGTGGCACTGCCGCCTTGGTCACATTGGTGTCAAGCGCATGAAGAAGCTCCATTCTGATGGACTTTTAGAGTCTCTCGATTATGAATCATTTGACACATGCGAACCATGCCTCATGGGCAAAATGACCAAGACTCCGTTCTCCGGAACAATGGAGCGAGCAACCAACTTATTGGAAATCATACATACCGATGTGTGCGGTCCAATGAGCGTTGAGGCTCGCGGAGGATATCGTTATGTTCTCACAATCATTGATGACTTGAGTAGATATGGGTATGTCTACTTGATGAAACACAAGTCTGAGACCTTTGTAAAGTTCAAGGAATTTCAGAATGAGGTAGAGAATCAACGTGACCGAAAAATAAAATTCTTACGATCGGATCGTGAAGGAGAATATTTAAGTCACGAATTTGGTACACACTTAAGGAAATGTGGAATCGTTTCACAACTCACGCCGCCTGGAACAGCTCAGCGTAACGGTGTGTCCGAACGTCGTAATCGCACTCTATTGGATATGGTGCGATCTATGATGTCTCTTACCGATTTACCGCTATCATTTTGGGGATACGCTCTAGAGACAGCTACATTCACTTTAAATAGGGCACCGTCTAAATCCGTTGAGACGGCACCGTATGAATTATGGTTTGGGAAGAAACCTAAGCTGTCGTTTCTAAAAGTTTGGGGATGTGATGCTTATGTCAAGAAACTTCAACCTGAAAAGCTCGAACCCAAATCGGAAAAATGCTTCTTCATAGGATACACTAAGGAAACCATTGGGTATACCTTCTACCTTAGATCCTAAGGCAAGATCTTTGTTGCCAAGAACGGATCCTTTCTGGAAAAAGAGTTTCTCTCGAAAGGAGTAAGTGGGAGGAAAGTAGAACTCGATGAAGTATTACCTCTTGGACCGGAAAGTAGTGCAGCTCAGGAAAATGTTCCTGTGGTGCCTACACCTACTGGAGAGGAAATTAATGATGATGATCAAGGTACTTCGGATCAAGTTGCTACTGAACTTCGTAGGTCCACAAGGACACGTTCCACACCAGAGTGGTATGGCAACCCTGTCCTGGAAATCATGTTGTTAGACAACGGTGAACCTTCGAACTATGAAGAAGCGATGGCGGGCCCGGATTCCAACAAATGGCTTGAAGCCATGCAATCCGAGATAGGATCCATGTATGAAAACAAAGTATGGACTTTGACAGACTTGCCGATGATCGGCGAGCGATAGAAAACAAATGGATCTTTAAGAAGAAGACGGACGCGGATGGTAATGTTACCATCTATAAAGCTCGACTTGTCGCTAAGGGTTATCGACAAGTTCAAGGGATTGACTACGATGAGACTTTCTCTCCCGTAGCGAAGCTTAAGTCCGTCCGAATCATGTTAGCAATTGCCGCATACTATGATTATGAGATATGGCAGATGGACGTCAAAACAGCATTTCTTAACGGTTATCTTAAGGAAGAGCTGTATATGATGCAGCCGGAGCGTTTTGTCGATCCTAAGAATGCTGACAAAGTATGCAAGCTCCAGCGATCCATTTATGGGCTGGTGCAAGCATCTCGGAGTTGGAACATTCGCTTTGATGAGATGATCAAAGCGTTTGGGTTTATGCAGACTTATGGAGAAGCCTGTGTTTACAAGAAAGTGAGTGGGAGCTCTGTAGCATTTCTCATATTATATGTAGATGACATACTTTTGATGAGAAATGATATAGAACTCTTGGACAGCATTAAGGCCTACTTGAATAAAAGTTTTTCAATGAAGGACCTTGGAGAAGCTGCTTATATATTAGGCATCAAGATCTATAGAGATAGATCGAGACACCTCATAGGTCTTTCACAAAGCACATACCTTGATAAGATTTTGAAGAAGTTCAAAATGGATCAGTCCAAGAAAGGGTTCTTGCCTGTGCTGCAAGGTGTGAGATTGAGCTCGGCTCAATGCCCGACCACGTCAAAAGATAAAGAAGAGATGAGCGTCATCCCCTATGCCACAGCCATAGGATCTATTATGTATGCCATGTTGTGTACCAGACCTGATGTAAACCTTGCCGTAAGTTTGGTAGGAAGGTACCAAAGTAATCCCGGCAAGGAACACTGGACAACGGTCAAGAATATCCTGAAGTACCTGAAAAGGACAAATGACATGTTTCGTTTATGGAGGTGACGAAGAGCTCGTCAGAAGGGTTACGCCGACGCTAGCTTCGACACAGATCTGGATGACTCTAAGTCACAAACCGGATACGTGTATATGTTGAATGGTGGAGCGATGGCTGGTGCAGCTGCAAGCGAGCGTCGTGGCGGGATCTACATGTGAAGCGGAGTACATGGCAGCCTCGGAGGCAGCGATGAAGCAATTTGGGTGAAGGAGTTCATCACCGACCTAGGAGTCATACCCAATGCGTCGGGCCGATCAAACTCTTCTGTGACAACACTGGAGCTATTGCACTTGCCAAGAAGCCCAGGTTTCACAAGAAGACCAGGCACATCAAGCGCCGCTCAACTCCATCCGTGAAAATGTTCAAGATGGAGACATAGAAATTTGCAAAGTGCATACGGATCTGAATGTCGCAGATCCGCTGACTAAACCTCTTCCATGGGCAAAATATGATCAACACCGAACTCTATGGGTGTTCGATTCATCACAATGTAACTAGATTATTGACTCTAGTGCAAGTGGGAGACTGTTGGAAATATGCCCTAGAGGCAATAATAAAAGGATTATTATTATATTTCCTTGTTCATGATAATTGTCTTTTATTCATGCTATAATTGTATTATCCGGAAATCGTAATACACGTGTGAATAAATAGACCACAATGTGTCCCTAGTGAGCCTCTAGTTGACTAGCTCGTTGATCAATAGATAGTCATGGTTTCCTGACTATGGACATTGGATGTCAATGATAACGGGATCACGTCATTAGGAGAATGATGTGATGGACAAGACCCAATCCTAAGCATAGCACAAGATCGTGTAGTTCGTTTTGCTAGAGCTTTTCCAATGTCAAGTATCTCTTTCTTAGACCATGAGATCGTGTAACTCCCGGATACCGTAAGAGTGCTTTGGGTGTACCAAACGTCACAACGTAATCGGGTGACTATAAAGGTGCACTACGGTATCTCCAAAAGTGTCATTGGGTTGACACGGATCGAGATCGATTTGTCACTCCGTGTTACGGAGAGGTATCACCGGCCCACTCGGTAGTGCATCATCATAATGAGCTCAAAGTGACCAAGTGTCTGGTCACGGGATCATGCATTACGGTACGAGTAAAGTGACTTGCCGGTAACGAGATTGAACGAGGTATTGGGATACCGACGATCGAATCTCGGGCAAGTAACATACCGATTGACAAAGGGAATTGTATACGGGTTTGTTTGAATCCTCGACATCGTGGTTCATCCGATGAGATCATCGAGGAGCATGTGGGAGCCAACATGGGTATCCAGATCCCGCTGTTGGTTATTGCCCGAGAGCCGTCTCGGTCATGTCTACGTGTCTCCGAACCCGTAGGGTCTACACACTAAAGGTTCGGTGACGCTAGGGTTGTATGAATATGAGTATGCAGTAAACCGAATGTTGTTCGGAGTCCCGGATGAGATCCCGGGCGTCACGAGGAGTTCCGGAATGGTCCGGAGGTAAAGAATTATATATATGAAGTATTGTTTCGGCCATCGGGAAAGTTTCGGGGTCACCCGGTATTGTACCGGGACCACCGGAAGGGTCCTGGGGTCCACCGGTGGGGCCACCCATCCGGAGGGCCCCATGGGCTGAAGTGGGGAGGGAACCAGCCCATAGTGGGCTGGTGCGCCTCTGGCCCACCTGCGCCTAGGGTTGAAACCCTAGGGTGGGCGCCCACTGCCTTGGGGACACTCCACCCCTTGGTCGCTGCCCCCTTGGAGATTGGATCTCCAGGGCGGCGCCCAGGGCCTATATAAAGGGGGGAGGGGCAGCCGCACCCCAGTTCTGGCGCCTCCTCCCCTGCTACACCTCTTCCTCCTCCGCCACGAGCTTGGCGAAGCCCTGCCGAATCGCTGCTCCACCACCACCACGTCGTTGTGCTGCTGCTGGAGCCATCTTCTTCAACCTCTCCTTCCCCCTTGCTGGATCAAGAAGGAGGAGACGTCATCCGCTCCGTACGTGTGTTGAACGCGGAGGTGCCGTCCGTTCGGCACTCGGTCATCGATGATTTGGATCACGGCGAGTACGACTCCATCATCCACGTTCTAGTGAACGCTTCCGCACGCGTTCTACAAGTGGTATATAGATGCAATCTCTCTCCCATGACTCGTTGCTTAGATGAACTCACAGATGGATCTTGGTGAAACCGTAGGAAAAATTTTAATTTTCTGCAACGTTCCCCAACACGTGCTCGGGGCTGGGCCTATGGCAGGGTGGGACGAAACAATGGTTTCGGGGGGGAAGCCAGTTGGAGGGACGGGAGCTCCGCTGCCGAGCTGCCCGTCGCCAGCACTGTGTTGTTGCCGGTCGTGGCCGCGGGCCACCCCTCCCCCTTCCTCCTTCCCCATCTCTGTTTGTTATCGGTTCCGGCATTGTTCGGCGGGTTTGCTGGCGGTCTCGGAGGTGGCTGTGGTGCAGATTGCTCAAAGCCTCGGCCTTTGGTGGTTCTCGGGGCGGTCTGGATGCAGGGCGGCGGCTCTGGCGGTGGGAGGCGTGTTGGTCGTGGGCTGACCGCACGGCTCGGGTGCGGGCGGGCAGCCATGGTCGCTTGGGCGGCATGGCTGTGGATGGTTGGCGGAGTGAGGTTGCGACGGAGGGGTAGGAGCACCGGGGTTCATCACTCGCCCAGTCCCGGTACTGGACGACGGAGGCGGCGTCCGTGGATGTCGTTCTCCTTCTTGCAGGCTCCGTCGTGGTGCTCCCATTGCCTTCATGTCACTCCGGGTGAAAACCTGATCTTCAGGATCAGACGGTGACGGCTTCCTACAGTCGTTTCCCTCTTGAGGGCATCGTCTTGGAGTCCTCGCTCCGGCTTTGTCCGTCTCATTACCCCTCGATGGATTGCTCATCTTCATGGTGGTCTTCGGCTTATCATTAGGATGCTTAGTCGTCGTTTTAGTGGTGTTTTCGGTGCTCGGCACCTTTGTATCTCGCCTTGGGTGTGTGCGTTGAGTGTGGTGGTGGTGTGCGTTTGTATCTTCTTACTTGATGTTGTGGTGATGGTACTTTATATATAAAGCGGGGCCGGGAAACCCTTTTTCTTAACTAGAAAAAGAAAATTTTGGACTTTCTGCCCACGAAGAAATAGTAGTCGGCCTTTGCGAGGTATGTTGAAACCGATTCTTCATGCTGCATTAATCATGATACCAATGCATGTGCAACTGGAGTTGTTATAAGAGATGATAAAGGGTAAAGAATCTATTTTAAACAATTACACA
The DNA here is from genome assembly GCA_021605205.1 of Aegilops longissima. Lineage (NCBI taxonomy): Eukaryota > Viridiplantae > Streptophyta > Magnoliopsida > Poales > Poaceae > Aegilops > Aegilops longissima. The sequence continues at coordinate 7,983,082 of CM038678.1, read as the reverse complement.
AACCGAACTCACAGCCTGAAGGATGGAGGAAACATAAGTGTTTTATCTAAGATATCCCACAAGTCCTTCCCTTTTCAGGAGGACATTCGAGCATCGCATTATGTCGAGAGCAGCTAGCACAACGTATCTATCTGAGTGCCCCATGAAAAGATTTTCAGTCTTGAATCGGCAATCAAAATGTGAATGATATGCAGCCGGAAACAGAAGTACGATCACACCAGTTCACTTCAAAATTTGTATTTTCACTCCATATTAGTGCAGATTTGTGTTTGGAAGTTTAAGGCTATTTTACATGTTCTCTATCTGAACATCCGATTGTGATTTCCAAGTTAGACACTTAGGCTGAAGTTTGCTCAGGCTAAACAAAATTTCTGGCTCCGCCACTGATTGATGCCTTACATTCTTGTGTATTGGATCCTAAATGTACTTCTCTAATCCTATCATTGATTTGTTCATTCCAACGTCACATATCAGATTATCTAAGAATGGCTTAGGTGGTAGCGTTATGAGGTATGGCGTACGTGAGCCCACGAGGGTTTGACACTCCGTGGTTGCAGCTTTTTGGTTTCTTATTAGCTAGTGGGATGCATAGCAGTTTGGACGATCCTACCACGAACTATCCTGACTACTGCCTTTACAAATAAAATGAACCACGTCCACAGACAAATATATTTAAAAGGAAACCGGTGTCTTTGGTAGTTTCATCTTATCTATGTTCAAGCATTTTGATTTGTCACAACACAAGTTCGATTTCTCTGTGTTTTATCACGATCATCCATGCCTACCTAATTAGTTACTGTTGAGTATCATTGTTATTATGGAAACATAGGATAGCATACGATCTGATGGAAGAGACTAGGCAGCACATTATACGTCAACACTCTCCCTCACGTGTGGCTCCCTCAGGCCTAAACGTGGACCGAAAATGGGCTGCAATATAATTGCGCCAGCCGGGTCGTGAACTCAAGACCTCTTGGCTCTGGTACCATGTAGCATGATCTAGCCAACGCAACCAAAAGATCGATCTGAGCGAGAGGGTCAGACATTATACTCCAACAGTTACTGAAGGACATATACATGCATCAACTTCTTAACATTTTCCTTCAACGGGTTATGGAAGGTCCTCGTGGTGGTTATGAAGGAGGCTAAAGCACCTTGTTGTGCCCCATCATGTTGTACGCCGACGACATGTCCATCATCCTACACACAGACGTGCACCAGGTTCACCGAGTAAAAGGTGTGTCAGACTCTTTTCTCCTTAATTGAAAAGACATGCATCACTCTTGCATGTTCTTGAAAAAAAAATGATTTCACTCCCACCATCTAGATGTCCTACATGTCCTACCAATACAGGTTCTTGCTTTGGCTCTACCACTGACATCGCCTTCCTTATGAACCCCTCCTTCACCATTGTCACATCATCGAACCCCCTGCCTACTCCTTCTGCGTGTCGAAGAGACCATCAGACACATGATCTACCAATGTGCTCATGCACAAGCCATTTGCGCGCCCTGGTGGGGTGCCCCATGAACCGTGGCATGCCCATAGGCTTTTCAAAAAAGAAAATCAGCATCTCCTCAATGGAATGAAGACACAACTTCTTGATCAAGTTCATTCAACGTCAGAAACAACACTAATGCTAGGCATGCCCGGCCATGTTCCTCATGCCTTTTGTTGTCACATGTGTTTTGAACTCTTTAGTTCTTCTCTCATATAATTTTTCCCTGCATCATGTACTATACTAAGCTAATGATAAGTCAAAATAAAATGAAATGACTTAACATGGTATCTACTCTAGTGAAGTTGCAGCTGTATAAGAGCGAAGACACCATGTTACTCTAATGAAATGATTTGTTTCCATGTGGTCAATGCTCACACGTTACAAGAGGTATGTCATTAATCAACATAAGTCGTATGCACCGGCCACTTTGCCTTGAAAGCTCGAGCTAACACGAAAGAGTTGGCTACACTAAGTGATTTCTACTTCCACTCCGTTGTTTAAACAGCCGCGAGTTATCAACAAACTTAGAAAGCTGAAATTTCTTCTCTGACAGGACGGCATACTGAAATCATGTTAAAAGAGCAGCTCTATACAGCCCTTTAGAATCCACATGGAAAACAAGACTCAGTCATATATTACGAACAACTATGTCATTATGATCTTCTCGGTATTGGGGATTTTGGATACACATGCAAACCAAAAAGAAATTTCAGATACACAGCATCGGCTAGTCATGGAATTTTATGTTTACTGCTTTCAGTCTCGACTTCCAGAGTCTACATGGACAACAAGACTGAGCCTACAGTCACTCCTCGAGGAACTGAAGTAATTTCAGCACATGCTTCTTTCTGTGATGAAGTCTCAACTCGTAGCTTAACTCCATTCAGGATAAAGAAAAATCATTGCTCTCCACACGTTCCTGAAGCCTCCTGTTCCCACGTGTTTTTCAGCTATTCTGATCTCCCCTCGCAAACCATTTTCCTTTGTTTATTTGATTGCGGCTACATGATATGCTAAGATAGGAGAAGGCACTACCCGGCAAGTTAAAACAAAGTGAAGCAACGTAAAGTGATATCTAGTTTGGTGAAGTAGGAGCTGTATATATAAGGGGAAAGTATTATTAAAGCAAGTGAAAGTTGGAGTGTATATTTGGTTTCACGTGGCCAGTGCCCAGAGTTTCAGTATGTATCTTGTCAATCAATATAAACCTTGCACACCTGCCGGTTCACTTTGAAAGCCTTCACCATAAAAGCTCGAGCTACCGCAAAAAAGTTGGCTACCCTAAGCAGCTTCTACTTCACTTCATTGTTTATACATCCTTTTTTTTTGTAAATATGGTTTATACATCCTTGAGTCTTCATTCTTTCAACATGTTTTCAGTGCGTCTAAGTCGCAATGATGTGTGAAAACAACACACACGCAGATAAGCTCATTTTATCACTAATCATTGCTATCACAAACAACTCCGTTAATACGACCTTCTCAGTGTTCGGAATTTTATATGCAGGTAAAAATATATATAATTTCCTATATGTGCCATTGGTTACAACCATCGTATAGAGTCCAATATACCTAATTAACAATGCATAGATAATTAGATATGTGAACTGCACACAACAACAACACAGAATCCATATGGTTACAGGATCCACATGGAAGACAAGATGCATACAGTTATGCCTACTTTTATCACTAATCATTGACATCACAAACAGCTGTGTCATAAGGGTCTTGTCGGTATTAGGGATTCCGAATACATGTAAAAAATGAAAAAGGAATTTCATATAGAGTGTTGTCCGGTGAAAAGCACACAGATAACTCATCATCGCAATTCATTTTTTTCCCTATAAATAGATGTGACTAACTACAAGCATCATATAATTAACAAGCATGGGTTATGTGAACCGCACACAGCAACAGGGGAGAAAATCGTATGAATGGCTGGGCTTCAACATCTCTCACCCTCTTCGAAATCAGGCGGCCCCGGGACCTTCCCCGTTCTCACCGTTGGTTGCGCCGGCCATGATGCTACTAGGCGACTAGTCACTAGTGAAGGCAGGTGGTCCACCGTCCATCTGCTCATTCAAGGCAGAGTCTGAGAGTCTCAGAGCGTCGGCTGAGCCTGCAGCTGGCTGCGACTCTTGTCTTGGAAGGGACCTTGGCTGCCGAATGGCTATCGTGGCCTCCAGCATGGCGTCGCCCGGTGGCCGTGGGGGAACCCAGCGGCACTGGAACAGGCTTTCCTTTGCAACTGATGTCGCTGTTGGTACTGGTACAGATGCGAGAGCATCAACAACATTGCTGCTCTGTAGTCGTACTTGTAGCAGTTCCTGATGTCCTTGAAGAACACCTCAAGCTTGTACCTCTGGGAATCGTGATTCGGGTACAGGTCTATGCGCTGCTTTCCCGGGCTGACGTCCACGCGGACGCTGTCTTAAGAATAAGCCACCTCAAATTTGCGCTCGGTAATGCGGTTGCCTACAGAGGCAGTCAATGATGGCAAGAATGGTTTGTAAGGTGCATCATACATGAGTACACTTTGCACTATCTAAAACAAGACATAAAGCATTGCATTGGGTTGCCTTAGGACGCTGCTAGCCTATCTCTGATGCTTGACTACAAAAGCATGAACACCAACACAAAATCAACCAGAAATTGATCTTGTCCACTACTACAGATGCAGCTTGATCAAACCAAAGGCAATGAGGTAAGCCTACCACGCTGTGCAGCAGTGCGAGCACGCCTTGGGGCAGAGAAAACCCGGTTGAGAATAACTGCGGTCACCTTCAATGATGGCAGTGGCCCGCTGGCGCGCAGTGGCAAACAACGCCTGCATGCGCCGTGGAACAGCGAAGTATGACTGGAAGGCACCGGAGCCGCCACGCAGAGTGCCAATGGACAACCAGCTGAGCTCCTGACCGCACTAATGCCCCTCTACCCACATACCTGAAGCCTCCTGTTCCCAGTTTCCGTTTGTTAACGTGGTTGCCCCTGCATTATGTGCTAAGCTATGTGCTACCCAACAGGTTTTTTCAGGGGAAGGTGCTAGCCAACAAGTTAAAACAAAGTGAAACAATGTAAGGTGATATCTACTCTTGTGAGGTCAGAGCAGTATATATAAAGGGGAATTATTATAAACATAAGTGAAATTTGGAGCCTGCATTCAATATGTATGTCATCAATCAACATAAATTGAACAATCTACCAGTTCCCCCTTTGAAACCTACTAGCCAATTTGTCATAAATGCTCGAGTTACTGCGAAAAAATTTGGTTGTGCTAAGCAATTTCTACTTCACTTCATGGTACGAACATGCTAAGTTACCAGCAAACGGACAAACTGCCGCGTCGAGTATTCAATATTTCAACATGTTTTCAGTAATACCGTTGTTTATAATCCACATGGAAAACAAAACACACACAGAGACATGCTCATTGTATCAATAAATATTAGGTCAATCGCACACACCAAAGGGTGCGTTGGTTTATATATATGGAGATTTACATTATACAAATACATGACATGTTACGGAAGCTACAAGTCTAATACCCTCCCTCAATCTCAACCGCGTTCCTTAAGTGGAGATTGCGCCGACAATGCTCAAACAAAAGTAACAGTAATGGCTTGGTAAAGATATCCGCAAGTTGATCTTTATAGGAGATGAACTCGATTTGAAGTAGCTTCTGTGATACGTTCTCTGACAAAATAGTAGTCAACTTCGATGTGTTTTGAACGTGCATGAAATGCCGGATTGGAAGAAAGGTATGCAGCACCAATGCTATCACACCAAGGAACTGATGGCTGTCTTCGAGGTACTCGTAACTCACAAAGCATGGTCATGCAAGGGATTACAGAGGTTTATGGGAGAGTGAAAAACTTTAGAAAGGGTGGAGATGGCGATGGAGATGGCGGTGAAGTTGATGGAGGCACTGGAGATGATGTCTGTGATGATGGTTCCCCCTACGACACTCCGACGCCACAGGGAGAGGCGGGGAGAGAGGCCCCTCCTTGTTCTTGTTCCTTGCCCCCCTAGGTGGGAAGAGGTTTCTCCGTCTAGTCCGGGGTGTTTCATGGCTCCCCGGAGGGCCAGAGCCCCCTCCGGGATTGGATCTCCCATCTGACAGTATTTTTCTGGAATTTCTCTTTGCGTTGTTTTCTGAGTCGTTTCACCATTTTATAGATTATCGAAGATCCGTAACTCGAAAAATCTAAAATTTCAAAGTGATGCAAAAGAAAATCTGGAGCTTTCATGCGGCCGAAGGATAGCCCCAACCGATCTCCACAACCGCCATGCGGACAAGTAGTGCGACTAGGGCTTGGTCGCGTGAGCACCCTCTGGCCCTCTTCTAGCAATTGGCTTCTTCAGTACAAAAAAGTTGTCATGATTTATGTTATAATTCAGGCCACTTCCATAATAATTTTGGCAATATTTAAAATAGTTTGCAATTTTTTAAATTTAAAAGCACTTAAATTATTATTTAGGCCACCGTTGTGACTATTTTAAGGCATTAAAGCACTTTATAAAAATGTTTATTCACCACCATAATTATTTATGAAATATTTGCAACATTATGAACATTTTTGTTTTCATGTTTGCGAATTTCTTAATTTCACTTATAATTTGAATTTGAATTTAACTTTGATTTTTCATCAAGTGATAATTAGCTTAGTAAGCATGATGACAAGGCATCATTAGGGTGAGATTACTGTAGTATGGCACTGTGGATGTTACACCCGAGCTCGTCGCCGACAGACCGACGCTGTAGCTGTCTCCTGCTGTCGCCGCGACACGACCCGTCCGGCCACCGTGGCCGCAGCCACGCCGCTGTAGGCCACCCAACGCATAGACCCCGACGGACCCCTGCTACCACCTCGTGTCATCCGCCGCCACCCAGGAGCCTGATCCAGGTGGATCTAGCCGGATTCATGCCAGTGCGCCTCCGCACGAAGTCGTACCCTCCCGCAGCCGCCGGACCGCAGACCCCCACCCTGCTCGCTGGCGCGACCCCATCCGGTTTCCCCGCCGCCAAATAGAGAGTGCACCACAGTCCCACGCCACCGCTCGATCGGCCGTCTCGCGCCATCCGCGGAGCACGAACGGAGGGGAAGAAGAATCCCTGCCGCCGCCACCGCCGGTCGGGCTTCGCCTGGTGTCGTCACTGGGCGGCGACGAGGGGGCAGAGGCGGGAGGGACGGAGGCGTGGCGTTTAGGGTTCCCCCGGTCGCTCGCGAGAGCGACATGGAGGGGAAGGGGGTGTTTTCAGGTTTGTGATTGTCAAGTCCAGGAATTTCATGTTTGAATCCACATGGAAAACAAGACCAATGCTACGATCTACCTGGTACAAATACTAGACCCAAGATGGGTCGATCACTTCTATGGACCAAAGTGATTTCAACATATGTTCCTCTCTTAAATGAAGCCTCGACTTCTAGCTTAAATCCATTCAGTACCTGTGAAAACAATAGCTCTACGCACATTCTTGAAGCCTCCTGTTCCCACATCTTTTTTCAACTCTTCGGCTTTTCCCTCTCAAATCAGTTTCCTTTGGTTTATGTCATTTCCTCTACATTATATGCTAAGCTATGTGGTATCCAACCGGGTTTCTTAGGGGAAGGTGCTACCCGACAAGTTAAAATGAAGTGAAGCAATGTTGGGTGATATCTACTCTGGTGAAGAGTGAGCAGTATATATAAAGGGGATTACTATAAACACAAGTGAACTTTGGAGCATGCATTCAATATGTATGTCATCAATCAACATAAAATGTACAATCTACCGGTTCACATTGAAAGCTACTACTCCCTCCGTCCCATAATGTAGGACGTTTTTTGACACTACACTAGTGTCAAAAAACGTCTTACATTATAGGACGGAGGGAGTAGCAAATTAGCCACAAACGCTAGAGCTACCGCGAAAGAGTTGGCTATGCTAAGCAGTTTCTTCTTCACTCACGGTTTGAGCATGCTAAGTTACCAGCAAAGGAACAAATTGCCTCATTGAGTCTTCACTCTTTCAATATGTTTTCAGTAGTGCCATCATTCAGAATCCACATGGAAAACAAGATACACGTAGACTTGCTCATTGTATCAATAATCATTGCCATCGTAAACATGTTTTCAGTAGAAATAATTTCATATTCCTAGTATTCTCAAGTGAAGGACATAGATATCTAATCCTTTTTTTCTTATGCACGTGCTACTGATTAGAACCATTGTTTACAGTTTTCGATACCTAATTAACAATGCATATGCATGTGAATCGCACAAAGCCACAGCCCAGAAAATCATGACTGGCTGATCAAAACATGAGCAGCTCCAACTATCTATCATTGTCAAGATCAGGAGGCTCCAGCCCCTTCTCCATTCTCACCGTTGGCCGCGCCGGCCATGATGCTCATGGCAGCACTGCTACTAGGAGACTCGTCACTGGTGACAGCGGATGATCCACTGTCCATTTGCTCGTTCACGGAATAGTGGCAGTCTCGATGCATCAGTTGAGCCTGCTGCTGGTTGTGGCTCTTGTACCAGTAAGTTTTTTTGCTGGAACCGTCGAGATATTTTGTTGCGATCGGCGGAGATGACACACTTTTGCTGGAACCTGTTTCTTTTTTTGCTGGAATAGGCAAATGATTTTGCTGCGGCGGTGACTTCTAGAGTCTTTTTGTTGCTTGAGATTATTTGCTGCGACCGGGCGGCAGCGACGCATTTTTGTTGGAACTGTATTAATTTTTGCTGGAATTAGTGTAAATTTTTGCTTCAAGCGATTTACTGAGTTTGCTAGTTGTTCAGGTAGTTTTGCTGGAAACTGCTTTTTTTTTTTTGCCGGAACCAGTTTTGGGTTTGCTGCAATTGACCACTGGAGTACTTTTCTTGTTGAGATGTTTTTTTCTCGCTCGAATCCGGTGGTGAAAGTCGACGGCGGCGGCGGCAGCGAGGCCGTGCTATGGTGGGCGGCACAAGTTGCTGGAACCGACGTTTGGCAGAGCTGCATCCTGCAGGTGGTGGTGCTGGAACGACGACGAAACGAGGAAGGCACGCGATGATGGCCATTTGGAGCTACCGAAAGAGACAGTGAGCGGTTGAAATCCGGCGAGCGGCGGAGATCCAGTGGGTCACATTGCTCATCCACTGCGCTCGCGCCCGCTGTGCGTGCTCGCGTGATTTGCAGGGGAAAAGATAGAAACAACGTGGTAGGGACGAAAAGGCTTGAATCTGACGGCTAAAGGGACTTTAATCGGACGTACAGGGTGCGACCGGCACAAATTTGGGCCGGCGCGCTGGCGCCTATCGGTCGCCATATTCATATTCAATTTGTCAACATATCAGCCTTTTTGCCATTGTGCTTGTATATGTACCCCTTCGCTCCAGCGACCAAAAGCTGCTCTGCTAGGGTTTTTCGTGCCTGGCGCCAATCGGTCTCATATCCTGTGGTTCTAGGACCTTGGGGTGCGAGGGGGCGTGCGGGAGGGGGGATGCTCCATTTTAAGGTGATTTGTTGAGTTTTGACAGCGTTTATGTCATGCTCAGGAAGACAAGGGGATGGCAGCTTTCTGAAAATGGAATAAGCTTCTCCCCCGCCAGCCCCCGTTCCGGCAGTGCTTCTAGTGTCGTCGGAGGGCTTGTGGAGGTGTGTCTCCAGCGAAACTTGTGGTATTCAGTCGGTGTTTGTCTTCCGTGGATCCAGTCTTCGTTCGTATGCGTCTGTGTGTCTACAGGTTGGATCCTTTCGATTTACGCTTCTCTTCATCAGTGGCGGTTTGTTGTTCTGGTGCGCTGGTTCCATGGGGCTTTAGCATGATGAATTCTTGACTATCTACTACAACAAGGTTTTCTTGGCTTTGATGAGGCGATGACGACGGCATGCCCTCAGCTTCCTCCAGTGCTTGTAGTTGTCGCTAGGTAGTTTACGGATGGCCTAGATGTAATTTTTTTTACTTCTGGTTTTTTTTACTACCTTGACATGATGAATATTTAGATCGGAAGTTTTCTCGCAAAAATAAATAAATTTGCAGGTCCCTCTCAACCTTAGAGCATCTACAACCGGGCTAAGCAAATCTGCACCTAAACGCCCGCGGACATGCCCACTCATATTCGGGTGTGTTAATTTTCAGTCCCTATTTATTTATGCATTCAACCATGCTCCTCATTTTCTCCCTTATAAATCCGGTCACTTGCATGTGATTGGGATAGATGAAGGGACAGAGAAAAAAATAAAGAAAGGGAAAAGGTGGTCCGGGTGGCCACGTCCTGCGTGGCGAACTGATCGGACGCGTCCGCGAGCCCTCATAGGCTCCCTACTTTGGTCTTAATATGAGGTTTTGCGGATAGTCCGATCGTATAGGGTATAGGGATGACACGAAAGGTTTGGTTGGGTCACTTATTTTCTTCTCTTTCTTGTCTGGTCACTCAGGGCCGTTCCTAAGAATTCGTAGCCCGGGGCGAAACAAGAACATGGAGCCCTACAGAAATGTGATTCAATACACATATTATATATGAAATATCTCTTGTTTCTTATTAAAATTACCCTAATTTCTTGGTTCATGAATATCCATATAGTAAAAACAAGTTTCTCTTCCATACTAGGTTATGTAGGAGATGAATTAAATATGAGATCATGATCACTCACATTGTTATAAATTGTGTTGATGTCAACATTGTCTTCTGTAGGATCCTCCTCTTCTAGATTGATTAGTTTGTTCCTCCATAGCGACTATCACCGATTCATCGTGGATGTTGTGCTTGTTCTCTTATAAAACAAATCAATGGATCTTTATTGTGATTCTATCAACTCGTGTATATGTTTTTTCTTATCACCATCAATCAAATTTTTCTAGATGACATGGTGATGCTGAAAAAAACGCAGGTAATTGGATATTCAGTTTTGCTAAAGCATATCTACATGTGCCCTAATATTGCACATCTAAGTCACATGTCACTGATTTTACGTGAAGATTGTTAGGGCACATTTAGATGTGCCCTAGACACTAAAGGAAATATGCCCTAGTGGCAATAATAAAGTTGTTATTTTATATTTACTTATTCATGATAAAGGTTTATTATTCATGCTAGAAGTGTATTGATCGGAAACTAAATACATGTGTGAATACATAAACAAATACCGTGTCCCTAGTAATTAAGCCTCTACTAGACTAGCTCGTTGATCAAAGATGGTTAAGGTTTCCTAATCATAGGCATGTGTTGTCATTTGATAACGGGATCATGTCACTAGGAGAATGATGTGATGGACAAGACTCATCCGTTAGCTTAGCATATGATCGTTCAGTTTATTGCTATTGCTTTTTTCATGTCAAATACATATTCCTTCAACTATGAGATCATGCAACTCCCGGATACCGAAGGAATACCTTGTGTGCTATCAAACGTCACAGCGTAACTGGGTGATCATAAAGATGTTCTACAGTTATCTCTGAAGGTGTCGGTTGAGTTGGCATGGATCGAGATTAGGATTTGTTACTCCGTGTATCGGAGAGGTATCTCTGGGCCCTCTCGGTAATACACATCAGAATAAGCTTGCAAGCAAAATGACTATAGAATTAGTTATGAAATGATGTATTATGAAATGAGCAAAGAGATTTGCCGGTAACGAGATTGAATTAGGTATGAAGATACTGACGATCGAATCTTAGGCAATTAACATACCGACAGATAAATGAAATTACGTATGTTGTCATAACGGTTCGACCGATAAAGATCTTCGTAGAATATGTAGGAACCAATATGGGCATCCAGGTTCCGCTATTCGTTATTGACCGGATAGGTTTCTCGGTCATGTCTACAAAGTTCTTGAACCCGTAGGGTCCGCACGCTTAATGTTCATTGACGATATAGTGTTGAATTATATGATTTGGTGACCAGATGTTGTTCGGAGTCCCGAATGTGATCATGGACATGATGAGGAGCTCCGAAATGGTGCGGATGTAAAGATTGATATATATAGGGCGATGATATTCGGACACCGGAAGAGTTTTGGAGTGCACCGGGTAGTCATTGAATCACCGGAAGAGGTTCCGGACACCCCCGAGAGGTCGATGGGCCTAATGGGCCAAGGGGAGAGACACACTAGCCCACAAGGGGCTGGTGCGCCCCTCTCCCTGGCCGCCGGCCCTAGGGAAGGAAAGGGGGAGGGCTAGCCTCTCCTGCCTTCCCCTCCTCATGGAAGAAAGGAAGGGGGGGCGCCACCCTTCCCTGCCTTTCCCCACGCGCCTAAAAAGGCAAGGGGGCGTGAACAGGGGAAGGAGCCCAATTTGGGATTCGGCCCCACTTGGGACGCCTCTTGGCTGCCTCCTCCCTCCCCCCACTTATGGAAGGGGGCGCCACACAAGGCTACGACAATCTCTTAGCCGTGTGTGGCGCCCCTCTCCACAGTTTCGTCCCTCGATCATATTTACGTAGTGCTTAGGCGAAGCCTTGCGGAGATAGCATCACCATGCCGCCGTGCTGCCAGAACTCATCCACTACTTCGCCGTCTTGTTGGATCAAGAAGATGAGGACGTCACCGAGCTGAGCGTGTGCTGAACGCGGAGGTGTCTTACGTTTGGTACTTGATCGGTTGGATCGCGAAGAAGTTTGACTACATCAACCGCGTTACTAAACGCTTCCGCTTACGGTCTACGAGGGTACGTAGACACACTCTTCCCCCTCGTTGCTATGCATCTCCATGAATAGATCTTGCGTGTCCATAAAAAAAATGTTTTCCATGCAACGTTTCCCAACAGACACACCCTTAGATATTAGCACAAAGTTACTAGATCAATCAAATAAAATTTGTATCAATTATCCCTAGAAATTTACCCCCTCAGATAATACCACGGCATGTATTATTAATCGGAAGGAGTATTTTAAAACTATGTATTCCAGGAGTATTGTAGAAACATCCTTGAAGATTGTTTGTTGGGACAAACCCGGGACTACCTAGCTCTCACACTCGCTCGGATGTAGGTGAAAGAAGGAGAGGGACACAAATATTTCCGGTGCACAAACGCCCCGCCGCACAAACGGCTCTTCGCTCGCACAAGCGGTCTTATTTTACTGGGCACATAACCCGGCTCGGCTCATACCGTCACCGGGCTCCAACAGAACGCCGCGATCACCCCCCACTACTATCGCCAACTAACTCACGCACCCAGTATGCACGCACACACACAGCCTGTACACTAGTCGGACTATGCCCATACACTGATCAGACACACACACACGCACGCATACAGGCCATATACAACTTGGACTATGCCTATGCAATGGTCAGACCATGCCCAAACACAGGCTCGACCAGCCACGGACCGGACCTGGCGCGCCCGATGCTGGTCACCACCGTGGGGACATGGTCCAATTTCTTACTACGCCAACAATTACACCCTAAGCCGACGTCGCGCACGCCCTCGGCGCAAGCCACTCGCTTCCGCTGCAGCAGCCCATAGTCTCGTGCCTGCCGTGCCGCGTTTCCGTGTCCCCACAGTCGTCGCGCCGAGCCGCCTTGACCTCTGCGACACTATGCAGATCCTCCGCGACCACCATGCTCATCGCGCGCAAGACATCACACCGCGCAGCTGCCGACTCGCCTCGCGTCGCGGTCATCATGTGCCGCAGCCTCCATGTCTGACACGCTCTCCGCACGCGCCACGGCCCCGAACCTGTAGCTCTGATGCCAAGTGTTGGGCTTTCCCTAGCTCTCCCTCTCATCGGAGCGCTCTCTCTCTCTCTGTGTGTATCGTCGCTCGAACGATCACAGGAAGAAGAAAGAAGGAGGGAGACAGGGCATGTCGGTTCTGGTGCACGAACGCCTGCCGCACGAACGGATTCTTCCTCGAGCACGAACTCGAACCCACACTTACAACAGTACATGGGGTGGCGCGGCCGCACGACGCCGCACTGCCCACTCCTCCACGCTCGCATGCTTCGCACGCCCTGCCTCGCTCCCCCGTCGTGCACCAACGCGATCAACGTGGCCGAGCTCCAACAGAACGGCGTGGTCACCCCCCGCTACTATCGCCAACTAACTCATGCATCAAGTGCGTGCACACGCGCGCACACACACAGCCTGTACACTAGTTGGACTATGCCGATACAGTCATACACTAGTCAGACACACACACGCACGCACACAGGCCATACACAACTTGCACTATGCCTGTACAATGGTCAGACCATGCCCAGACACAGGCTCGACCAGCCACGGACCGGACCTGGCACGCCCGACGCCGGTCACCACCGCGGGGACATGGTCCAATGGCTTATTGCGCCAACATTGTTGTGGCAGTAGCATCCGGTCTCCTCGCTCTTGTTGTGATTTTGGTTAAGCTATGTATTCCAGAATAACTTGATCCAAGAGCAATGCTCGACTCGTCTCCGTTCCCAACGCCTCCCAGCCCTGTGTGTTCTTACATATCTTTGGCTCTTCTCTCATATGTTCTCTTCAATGTTTGTGTGCTATCACACACTAAAACTAAATGGAGCTATAGGGTGTGCTATCTACACAGCGATGACGGGGTGATATATATAAGGGGAAAATCATTATCCCACAAGTTGGTGGAGCATTTATGTACTCTTATTCTCATGTGATGAATGTACATGGGTGGCAACTAGTACATTGTTATATGTTCTATACATCAACCGTTTCTCCCAAAAGCTCAAATTGGCAAGAAAGGTTGTGTACAACTAGGAAGTTTCCACTTTGTTATGTGTTATAACTTATAAATAGATGCATGAGAAGAGATTAACCAAGCTCAGTTTGTGTGAAATTATATAGGAATCATAAATATATCAGTGTTTATTGGTCTGACCCAGATGATAGCATATATAGTGGTACAAACTTGGATGGCCTAGAGACTTACGGTACAAGGAGATGTTTTATCTCTAGAACATTGTAATCTCCTTGTGCCTATGGCCTAGAGACTTACGGCACAAGGAGATTCTAGGCCATCCAAGTTTGTACACACGGTTTTTTTTAACACAGCGTATACACGGTTAATCATTGTAATTCATAACCTTCATCCAAGTCTCATTGTGTATACATGGTTAATCATCCAAGTTTGTAAACCAAGCAAAAAAATGCCGACAGTCAGCGAAAACAAGACTAGATTACTAAACACCTATCATATTACTGGACCGCCATCCAAACAGGTTGTAGATATCCTGAGCTACTATCTCCCATCCGGTAGACCCAGTAACCAAAGGCTTGCTGACTTTCATAGGAGTGAGTAACGACCACGTACCGATCCAGGCAGTGGCCTGGTAGATAACCTGCAAAAGATGTATATGAGTTTGTCTGTTAAAAACCATATCATTTCTATAGTTCCGTATAGCCCAAAATAATGCACATACTCCTATCTGAATATGTCTTGCAATATTTGTCTCTACTCCATTTAGCCAAGTCCCAAATAGCATGTGAATATGGAAGAAAGCTACTTTCGTTCTCATCAACCCCTACCAAAAAGGTGAATCATTGGGTCTATCGGTAACCTGGGCCAAGGTCTTAGATTTTAGGTACTTATTGTGCAAAATTTGTACCCACGTGCCTTCGGTCTCAACAAAAAGTCTATACAACCATTTACTGAGTAGACATCTATTCCCTCAGTCCCATAATGTAAGACGTTTTTTGACACTACACTAGTGTCAAAAAAGGTCTTACATTATGAAACGGAGGGAGTACTTTTTACCTCTAAATTCTCAATCCCAAGACCACCCTGGCCCTTCGGCCTACAAATGATATCACATCTAGTAAGCTTGTATTTCCTTTTTATTTCATCATTCTGCCAAAAGAAACAAGATCGATAAAAGTCTAACCTTTTTTGTACCCTTACAGGTACTTCAAAGAAGGACAAAAGGAACATCGACATACTCGTAAGTAATGAATTTATTAGTACTAGCCGACCTTCATATGACATAAGCTTACCCTTCCAACAACTTAGTTTCTTTTCAAATCAATCCTCAGTACACTTTCACTCCTTGTTAGATAGCTTGCGATGGTGAATTGATATGCCCAGATAACTAAATGGTAGGGTACCAAGTCACATCCGAACAGTTGTTTATAAGTATCTTGTTCATCTTTGGCTCTCCCAAAGCAAAACAATTCGCTTTTATTAAAATTGATCTTCAGAGCCGACAATTGTTCGAATGCATAGCACAAGCTTCATATTTCTGGCCTTTGCCAAATCATGTTCCATCAAATAATGGTATCATCAGCGTATTGTAGTCTAGACACCCCCGCCCTCTACTAGATGTGGTACTAGTCCTCCTACTTGGCCTTCCGCTTTAGCTCTTCCTATCAAGATTGCCAACATGTCCGCTACTATGTTGAACAAGATTGGACATATCGGGTCCCCCTGTCTTTGACCCTTATGTGTCTAAAAGTAGTGACCTATATCATCATTCACTTTAATCTCGACACTGCCTTTTTGTACAAAAAAATCGACCTGCTTCCTCCAAGAATCATCAAATCCTTTCATAAGTAAGGCCTATTGGAGAAACGGTCATTTAACTTTATCATACGCTTTTGCGAAATCCACTTCGAAGACCACCCCATTAGTTTCTTCGAGTGGATCTCGTGAAGTGTTTCATGTAGGACAACCCCACCCTCTAGTATGTTTTTGCCTGGCATGAAAGCCGTCTGAGTTGGTTGCATTACACTATGTGCAATCCACGCCAGTCGGTTTGTCTCAACTTTACTAAAAAAATTAAAGCTCACATTGAGCAGACAAATTGGTCGGAACTGCTTAATGCGCACTGCCTCCTCCTTCTTTGACAACAATGTTATCATCCCAAAGTTTAGGTGGAATAGCTGTAGGTGGCCACTAAAAAAGTCATCGAACATCGGCATAGGTTGCCTTTAATAATATGCCAGCACTTCTTATAAAATTTTGCTGGGAAGCCATCCGGGCATGGCGCCTTATTATTCTTCATCTGTGATATGGCCTCAAACACCTCTTTCTCCATGAAAGGTGCGGATAAAATTTCATTCTGTTCTGTCCTAAGGTGAGGAATATCCCCAACCATGAGCTCATCCATAGACACAAAATTGTCGTTGGGAGCCCCAAATAATTGTTTATAATAATTAGAGATATACAATTTTAGCCTCTCATGTCCAACAATTGTACCCTCATCTTGCTCAAGCTGGAAAATTTTCTTTTTTCTGTGTTTTCCATTTGCAATCATATGGAAAATTGGATATTGTCATCCCCTTGGACAAACATGCCGCACTTTTGCTCTAAGTCCCACTTTATCTTTTCTTCTCTGAGAAGCTCTCCAATCTCTGCTCAGCCTCTGTTTTAGATGCCAGTTCATCCGCATGTAATAAAATTGATTTGACTTTTAGATCAACTTCATTTATAAGGTGTATAAGCCTATCCTTTTCCACCTTATAAATTCCGCTTTCATTTTCAGCCCATCCCCTCAGGAATTGCCTCAAGTGCCTAATCTTACTTTGTCATCGCTCAATATTCGACCTCCCTCCTGTGGCCTTAGCCCATTCCCGGGCAATTACGTAGACGCTGATATTTTCTAATATAAATTTAGTCAAACATTACGTAGTTTGACTTGAGACAAATCTTATACACGGAGTAAAAAGAAACAGAAGGAGGAGACAAATCTTATACCCGGAGTAAAAAGAGACAGAGGGAGTATTGTCTAGTGGAATGCACGCAGATAACTCATAATCGCAATCCTTTTTTCCCTATAAATACACGTCATTACAACTGGCGTGTAATAAGTGCCCGCTCCGTTTTCACATTCCATTCGATATCTGAATCTCCTCAATTCAAGTAGAGAATACCAAGGCTTTCTTCTTCCTTGATTTCCCTTAGGGCAGACGATAAACTCAATGGATTCAAAAGCTATCTCCTCAGTCTGCTAGTCCTGGCTGTGACCATATCAGGGATGGAGCTCGCAGTTCTCCCTTCAACACCAACGGTAGATAGGAACCAAACTGTCTCACG
The DNA here is from genome assembly GCA_021605205.1 of Aegilops longissima. Taxonomy (NCBI): domain Eukaryota; kingdom Viridiplantae; phylum Streptophyta; class Magnoliopsida; order Poales; family Poaceae; genus Aegilops; species Aegilops longissima. The sequence continues at coordinate 7,965,632 of CM038678.1, read as the reverse complement.
ACGTTATGTGAAATGCACGGAGCAATAACACAGAAAATCATATTAATGGTTGCTCAAAACCACACACGTTATAATCATGTGGCATCGAGCCCTTCTCCGTTTTTGCCGTTGGCCATGCTGGTCAGGGTGCTACTAGGCGACTCATCACCAGTGATAGTGGGTGATCCACCAGAGCCTGTTGGTTTCGGAGCATCAGCTAAGCCTGCTGCTGGCTTTGGCTCTTGTCTTCGAAGGGACCTTAGCTACCAAATGGCCGCCACGGTGCGCCTCCGACATGGCGACCCTTGGTGGCTATGGGGGAACCCAGTGGCGCTAGAACGGCTTTCCAGTGCAACTGGTGTCACTGCTGGTGCTGGTGTTAGTGTCGGTTCTTGTGTTAGATACTTAGATCATCAACAGCGTTGTTGTCCCCGGAGTAGTACGGAGGACAACCGTAGTAGCCCTCCTGAGTGCCAGGGTTCGATTTTTCAAAGCTCATCTACGGCCGCACTGGTACCCAGGCCTTGACACCCGCTCCTGCAAGTATATAGCATCAAATTTGAGCGTAAATCTAGAACCACTGTCCTGTTTTTGCTATCTTAAAGGATGCTACAGTAACCTACCTTAACATAAGATTTTCGAAATGATCCGAATGTAGGTTCTGCAGGTAATGGCATGAACGATTGCCTCCCTGTTCGAACATAACCCAGGAGTGAACATGAGACAGGAAATATGATGATGCCATCTCAGGTTAGTTCCTCAGTTCTTTTTTTGAAGGGTAAATGGCAGGTGCTCTGCCTTTTCATTAAAGATGAGGGGATATACAAGAGGTAGGGAAAAACATGAAAAAGGTGCAGTCACCCAGGGTGCTGCCTATACATCAGTCACCATATGTTTCTGCAGTTCCTTAGTTCTTACCCGAGTCAAGATCACCATTCGATGTCGTCACTACAACACGGTAGGGGTTAGGAGGCATTAATAAATGCCTCTGAAGGCTAAAAAAATGCCTTCAAAAGTCTAACATGGCGTTTCTAAAAAATGCTAGCTATAGTCACGAAGGGAAAGGCATATCTTAGCGTTTTTTCAGAACGCCTCGGATGCTCAGAGCTTCTGCGGCGATTTTCAGAACGCCTCGGATGCCTCCAAATGTGCACATACGCAGCAGGTAAATTGTAAAAAAAGGAGGGCCCGAGCCCACCCCCAACAGCCTCCCCTCCCCTCTATAGATCGCCTGCCTGCTGGGGCAATTTAAGCCCAGAAACATTACCGTCTGGCCCGCAACAAACGAACCCAAGCAAGCCCAATACTGCTGGAACTGGGCTTTCATCTACCCTTTAGGATTTTCAAAGAACTCATATCCAAAAATACGCGGCTTCCCTTTTAAAGAGGACAAACTTCAGCTCCCTAAGCGGTATGGGACTAAATACTACCTCCATCCTGGTTTATTGATCCCCATAGTATTTTATGCCAAACTTTGACCATAAATTAAACTAAATAAATAATAATGCATGTCAGCAAAAATTATATCCCTTGATTCGTATTTGAACATAGTTTTGAGAGATATATTTTTAATAACATGCATTAATATTTTGTCAGTTAAATCTAATATCAAAGTTTTGCCCAAAATATTAAGGAGACTAATAAACCAGAACGGAGGTAATAAGTACTAGTACTAGCGTTTACATCAGCCGCCGACGCACGCAGCAACCAGCCCACCATCTGTCTCGGTCGTCCTACGAGTTGGCTGGAACAATTTTATATTCAGGTGCATGTGGGTTCCAAGTGCAGGACGCTGGGTACATATGTCATACAGGATGGTCTTTGGCAGTTTCAACTTATTACAGCATCTTGGGAAAGTGCCTCCAAATCATACAGGCATTGTGCAAAATGCCTCATATTCTGCTACATATTGTGGCACTCTTTGGAATACCGTCAAATAACACTGTTTTGAGGCATTCTTCATTAGTGCCAGGGTAGCATGGGACTTTTGAAGGCACTTTTGTAGAACGCCTCTAAGAAAGCTATTCTGAGGCATTTTAGAAAATGCCCTTAACAAAACGCCTCCAATTAATGTCTGTGTTGTAGTGCGTGGTGTACATATTGGTTTGCTACAAACAGAAACGCTTTTTAAGACATAAGGGCTGCAGAGCTATGCAAGCGTTGGTCGACAGGTGCTACGCTTTGTCATGCCTGGTCGGCAGGTGCTATGCACGACAGATCTTCCAAAGACTTCAAGCTGTGTCGGCCGGTGGTACTTGGCAGCATGGTGCTGAGGTGTATCAGTGACGACCGCGACGTGCACAGTTGTTTGCGCACAGGGAGGAGGTGTCGTTGGGCGCCGTGGTGGCGTCGACGATAGTTAGACCAATCAAGGTTGATGCATCAGTACAGTTCTGAAGATGGAGCGGTGGCAGTTGGCGGCGGCGACCTCTGAGAGCACGCCGGACCGGCGAGATCCATGCCCGGAAGGCGTCCTGGATGGGTCCCCAGGTCTTAGATGTTAGGTTTGGCTGCGATGTCTGTTTGGTATTAGGCTCAGGCTATCTGCGCCCCTTCATCAACTGGATAGGTGTAGCGACAGTTTTTTGCTTAGACGGCGGCTTTAGTCTTACTGTGGTATTACTTTATAAGGTCTTGTGAGAATAATTAATAAAGTGGCCATATGCATCACCCAGATGCAGAGGTCGGGGGTCATCCTCCTTTTCTAAAAAGAACAAGAGGGATAGCTACAAGTCTACAAAACATACCTGGGAAGCTCTGCAAGATTTAGTAGTTGGCCATGCTCGTATAATATAATTCAATGTGGTGAGACACGATACCAAAGATGTTCAAGAACATGCTCTGGCTAGGGACACTGCAAGGAAGGACTTTGGAAAGCTTCCAAACGGAGAAACAACGTAAAGATTAGAAAGATTACTAATAATTTCAACAACTAGTCAGGATGGCCGAGTGGTCTAAGGCGCCAGACTCAAGTTCTGGTCCTCTTACGAGGGCGTGGGTTCAAACCCCACTTCTGACATTTTTTTCTTTGTTTTTGGCTCAATAAAAATATGAACGAACTAGTCTGATCCACTTCAATAAAAATATGAACGAACTAGTCTGATCCAGTGGCGGCTTCAAGAATTTGCAACCGGGTATTCATGTGTATTCATTTTGCCAAACTCATTGCTGTTTTTCGAAAATTATCACTCTTTGCCAAAATCAACACTGTTTTATAAAAATCATGGGTATTTACATAAAGAACCAAGAATATCCCTAGCACCGCCCCTGGTCTGATCAGTGTAGTTTTTGGCTCAATCCACTCTAAATCAGTTATATCACGAACAACTATGTCATTATTATCTGCTCGGTGTTGGGGATTTTGGATACACATGCAAATGAAAAAGAAATTTCAGATGGTGAGTCATGGAATTTTGTGTTTACTGCTTTCGGTCTCGACTTCCAGAATCCACATGGAAAACAACACTGAGCCTACTGTCGCTCCAACAGAAACTGAAGTAATTTCAGCATATGCTTCTTTCTGCGATGAAGTCTCAACTCAACTCGTAGCTTAACTTTATTCAGGATATGGAAGAGGCATTGCTCTACACACGTTCCTGAAGCCTCCTGTTCCCACGCGTTTTTCAGCTATTCTGAGCTCCCCTCGCAAACCATTTCCTTTGTTTATTTGATTGCGGCTACATGATATGCTAAGTTAGGTGCTACCCAAAAACTAGGAGAAGGCACTACCCGACAAGTTAAAACAAAGTGAAACCATGCAGGGTGATATCTAGTTTCATGAAATTGGAGTTGTATATATAAGGGGAAGTACTATTAACGCAATTGAAAGTTGGAGCGTGTATTTGGTTTCACGTGGCCAATGCCCAGAGTCTCGGTACGTACGTCGTCAATCAATATAAACCTTGCACACCTGCCGGTTCACTTTGAAAGCCTTCGCCATAAAAGCTCGAGCTACCGCAAAAATGTTGGCTACCCTAAGCAGCTTCTACTTCACTCCATGGTTTATACACTTGAGTCTTCATTCTTTCAACATGTTTTCAGTGCGCCATCGTTCCGAATCCACATGGAGGCGTGCGGAGGTGTGTCTCCGGCGGATCTATCTTTGGTGGATTTGCTCGGATCTCGTCGTTGTTCGTCTACGTTCGTGTGTCTTCGGATTGGATTTTTCTGATCTCGTTATTCTTCATCTGCGGCGGTTCTTTGTTACGTGCGCTGGTCCCTGGGCCTTAGCACGACGACTTCCGACCGTCTACTACAACAAGTTGTGCCCGACTCCGGTGATGGAGGGCGATGATGGCGCGCGCCTTCTACTCGCTTCAGCCTCGTAATTGTCGCTAGGTGGTCTACGGATCTAGATGTGATTTCTATTATTTCTGGTATTCGTTGTACTGCCATGATTGAAGATGAATAAATCGGAAATTTTCTTGCAAAAAAAAACAACACACATACAGATAAGCTCATTTTATCACTAATCATTGCTATCACAAACAACTCCTTTAATTCGGAATTTTATATGCTGGCAAAAATATACTATATAATTTCGTATACATGGTTTCACCAAATGAAGCACCCAGATATCTGATCCTTTTTTTCTGATATACGTGTTGTTGGTTACAACCATCGTATACAGTACAGTGCCTAATTAACAATGCATAGATAATTAGATATGTGAACTGCACACAACAACAACACAGAATCCATATGGTTACAGGATCCACATGAAAGACAAGATGCATACAGTTATGCCTACTTTTATCACTAATCATTGACATCACAAACAGCTGTGTCATAAGGGTCTTGTCGGTATTAGGGATTCCCAATACATGTAAAAAAATGAAAAAGGAATTTCATATAGAGTGTTGTCCGGTGAAAAGCACACAGATAACTCATCATCACAATTCATTTTTTTCCCTATAAATAGATGTGACTAATTACAAGCATCATATAATTAACAAGCATGGGTTATGTGAACCGCACACAGCAACAGGGGAGAAAATCGTATAAATGGCTGGGCTTCAACATCTCTCACCCTCTTCGAAATCAGATGGCCCCGGGACCTTCCACGTTCTCACCGTTGGTTGCGCCGGCCATGATGCTACTAGACGACTAATCACTAGTGAAGGCAGGTGGTCCACCGTCTATCTGCTCATCCAAGGCAGAGTCTGAGAGTCTCAGAGTGTCGGCTGAGCCTGCAGCTGGCTGCGACTCTTGTCTTGGAAGGGACCTTGGCTGCCGAATGGCTATCGTGGCCTCCGGCATGGCGTCGCCTGGTGGCCGTGGGGGAACCCAACGGCACTGGAACAGGCTTTCCTTTGCAACTGATGTCGGTGTTGGTACTGGTACAGATGCGAGAGCATCAACATCATTGCTGCTCTGTAGTCGTACTTGTAGCAGTTCCTGATGTCCTTGAAGAACACCTCAAGCTTGTACCTCTGGGAATCGTGATTCGGGTACAGGTCTATGCGCTGCTTTCCCGGGCTGACGTCCAAGCGGACGCTGTCCTAAGAATAAGCCACCTCAAATTTGCGCTTGGTAATGCGGTTGCCTACAGTACAGAGGCAGTCAATGATGGCAAGAATGGTTTGTAAGGTGCATCATACATGAGTACACTTTGCACTATCTAAAACAAGACATAAAGCATTGCATTGGGTTGCCTTAGGACGCTGCTAGCCTATCTCTGATGCTTTACTAGAAAAGCGTGAACACCAACACAAAATCAACCAGAAATCGATCTTGTACACTACTACAGATGCAACTTGATCAAACCAAAGGCAATGAGGTAAGCCTACCACGCTGTCCAGCAGTGCGAGCACGCCTTGGGGCAGAGAAAACCCGGTTGAGAATAACTGCGGTCACCTCCAATGATGGCAATGGCCCGCTGGCGCGCAGTGACAAACAACGCCTGCATGCGCCGTGGAACAGCGAAGTATGACTGGAAGGCACCGGAGCCGCCACGCAGAGTGCCAATGGCCAACCAGCTGAGCTCCCGACCGCACTGATGCCCCTCTACCCACATTCCTGAAGCCTCATGTTCCCAGTTTCCATTTGTTAACGTGGTTGCCCCTGCATTATATGCTATAAGCTATGTGCTACCCAACAGGTTTTTTCAGGGGAAGGTGCTAGCCAACAAGTTAAAACAAAGTGAAAATATGTAAGGTGATATCTACTCTGGTGAGGTCAGAGCAGTATATATAAAGGGGAATTATTATAAACACAAGTGAAATTTGGAGCATGCATTCAATATATATGTCATCAACCAACATAAATTGAACGATCTACCAGTTCCCCCCTTTGAAATCTACTAGCCAACTCGCCATAAAAGTTTGATTTACCATGAATAAAGTTGGTTATGCTAAGCAGTTTCTACTTCACTTTATGGTTTGAACATGCTAAGTTGCCACCAAACAACAAACTGCCTCGTCGAGTATTCGCTATTTCAACACGTTTTCAGTAATGTCGTTGTTTATAATCCACATGGAAAACAAGACACACATAGACAGGCTCATTGTATCAATAATATTAGGTCAATCGCACACACCAAAGGGTGCGTTGGTTTATATATATGGAGATTTACATTGTACAAATACATGACATGTTGCGTAAGCTACAAGTCTAATACACTCCCTCAATCTCAACCATGATTCCTCAAGTTGAGATTGCGCCGACAATGGTCAAACAAAAGTAACGGCAATGGCTTGGTAAAGATATCCGCAAGTTGATCTTTAGAGGAGATTAACTCGATCTGAAGTAGCTTATGTCCAACACGTTCTCTGACAAAATAGTAGTCAACTTCGATGTGTTCTGTTCGTGCATGAAATACCGAATTGGAAGAAAGGTACGTAACACCAGTGTTATCACACCAAGGAACTGATGGCTGTCGTTGAGATACTCGTAACTCACGAAGCAAATATTGTACCCAAATAAGTTCTGGAGTCACATTAACTATAGCCTTGTATTCAATGTCTACACTGCTGCAAGATATCGTTGCTTGCTTCGAGCACTCCAGGCGATCAAATTAGGTACAAAGAAGACCGCATAACCCCCTCGCTCGTGGATCGCCGATCATAGGGATTGCCTACCTAATCCGCATCCGAAAATGCAGAAAGAACACCAGATGAAGCAAGCCATAATGTAATCCATAAGAGGCGCTCAGGCGTACATAACGAAGAATGTGCGTGACAGCAAACCGGTGTGAATTCCAGGTGCATGGAGGTACTGGCAAACATGATTGACAATGAAGGAAATATCCGGTCTGGCGATAGTAAGATACTGTAGGCAGCAACAAGACTACGGTACTCAGAAGCATTATCAGGAGATAGAGGATCACCATCATAAGCAGCAAGCTTGTCAGTAGCAGACATGGTTTTAGAGCAGGGTTGCATTTCAGCATACCAGCACGACGCAGAAGATCCAAAGAATAGTTTTTCCGAGTCAGATAGAGTCCATGAGAAGTGTTAGCCATCTCCAAACCCAGAAAATAATGAAGCTTGCCAAGGTCCTTAATAGCAAAACCATAACAAGTGTTGACATAAGACGATCGACAACAGACACTAAGGAACTTACAAGAATGATGTCATCAACATAAACCAGAAGATATATGGTGACATCCGGTCGCTGAAAGAGAAATAGTGATGTATCTGCTATAGATGGAACAAAACAATGAACATGTAGAGCAGTCACAAGACGAGCATGCCAAGCATGAGTAGCCTGTTTCAGACCATATAGTTCTTTGTCCAAGCGACAAAACCTGGTGGTTGCCTCATGTAAACTTCCTCCTCTAACACACAATGAAGAAAGGCATTCTGGACATCCAATTATCGAAGAGACCAACCACGAGTAACTGCCAAGGACAACAAGAGGCGAATGGCGGTGGGCTTGACAACCAGACCTCTAGTGTTCAGTGGAGCCATCCATATAATCAAGTCCATGTCGTTTTTTGAAACCTTTAGCAAACAGGTGGGACTTCTAGTGTTCAATGGAGCCATCAGAATATTTCTTCACTTTAAACAGAAGGGTTTTCCCTCTGGTTTTAGCGGCCATGGCTATGGAAGACGAGAGACTCCCCTCGGATGGGATCGGTCTTTCGAGGGGGCTGTTTTTAGACACTAAAATCTGAATCCCATCACCACTTTGTAATTTCCCGGAGATCCATTACATTGAAACCTTTTTTAATTGCCCAGGCACCTGGCTAGGCGCCCCTGTAAGTAGGGTGTGTATGGCCGCTGGGGCTCTCCAGGTGTAGGGCCCAGGCCCCCTAGTTGCTGTCCGGTGAAAAACTTCCAATCGTATTTGTTTTCATGTTTTGGGAGGTTAAAATACCTATTTTTCCTAATAGCATGAACATAAAAAAATAATTCTAGACACATTAGAGACATATCGGCCAATACTATTTTTGTTGTTTTTTTGTATTTGAGGAAAACATCACAGAGAAATCCGAGAAAAAAAAATCAAGAAAAAGTGGTGTGCAAATTTCATGATGGGAGAGACCAGAGGGGCCAGACCCAAACACCTCTCAACACTCAACAGTCAACTCTTGGGTAAAGCCATCCACCGCTCTGGATCGAACGGCCACATCTCCTCTCCCTGACCTAGCCGCCGCCACCTCTCTCTCCCGCGAACTCCATGGCGACTGCCGCCTGATCCGCATCCCCGCCGCCCCTGCTGACCCCGTCTACCACGCCGCCGCCCGCCCTGGTCTTCAAACCTCGCCGCCGCCGGGTCCGGCACACCGTCGCCGCCGGCCGGGAGAGGTAGCTACTCCGCCCCCTCCTCCCCCCTTCCTTCCCCTGCCTCCCTCCTTCCCGCCTCGGCCCGGCGAGCCCCTGCTGCGTGCGTGGCCCTTGATTTTTGACAAGGGATGAGGCCTGCCAATTTGTTTCTACAGAGAGCCCTTGTTGTTTACAGAGAGCCTACACTTATGTGGATATTGTTTTGTCAACTACTGTATCTATCTTCTGTCCAGAGAGCCGTACATGTTTCAGACCAAAAATCTGCTTCTCTGCTCCCTTGTGATTATCATGTCTGGGTGGTCAAAACGGGTACAGTAGATGTATAGACTTTTCATTGTTTGTAGCTACTATGCTCATATTTAAGTTTCTTCATTGCTTCTCATGCTGAAGAAACATTCTCTAGGGACTTGGTGCGGTAAAACTATTGCTCTACTGCTTTATTTATGTGCTTAAACATGCTTTTGAGGTGCTTAAACATGCTTTTTATGTGCTGAGATGTGGTTTTTGTATGCTGGAATTCATTTGTATGAGCTGAAACATGCTTTTTTATGTGCTGAAATATGTTTTTGAGGTGCTGAAATTATGCTTTTTTTATGTGCTGAAATGTGTTATTAACTTCTGGAATGTTTATGTTGTAGATGGATGATGAGGTGCATGAGACTCCAAATGTTGGTGCTCTTCCCAAGAAGGCCCCCAAGGTCATGAATTGGACTCCGCCTATGTCTGCGTTGATGTTGAAAGGCATTTCAGAGGTGCCGGCCAAGACTGACAAAGGGTTCAATGAGGTTGAAAAATTGAAAGTTGCAAAGCGTATATCTTCTTTTGTTGGTTATGACGTGTCTATTACCCAAATGGCGGAATAGGTGGACAAGGATTGTCTATTTAAAGGATTTTAAGTGGGGCACTTTGGGATGATGAAAAGAAGATGGTAGTGCTAGAAGAGAAGATACATAAGTAGCTGCCCACCTGGGCTCACATGACTCAACCCTAGCCCATACACGACTCGCTTACAAGGCCCATGGCCCAAGTCACCACGCAGGGTGTTGCAAGTTCAGTTACTGAACTTGCATTTCTTCAGTCCGCTGCAGATGCAGGGCTGCTGCTATCTGCAGGGGCGACATATTTCACCAGCTATTCAGCAGCACTGCTTTTAGGTGTCACTCGCTCACTCACTCGGATGTCAGTACTTGTGGTTTCCCTCAGTTGGAATCACTCTTGAGATATCATAGGGTTTACATATAACGCTATCAAAACTATTGCATGTGGCAAAGGGATTAATAAGAAATTAAAGGTACATTCAACTCCCGGGAGGAGGATTAAACTGTGCTTCTCGTATGGACGCTACTACTAGATTGGTGGCATTGAATTTATCTTCAACCTTCATAATTAACGTGAGTTCGGTGATCTTTATTATCAGGTAAGTGTCTTCAGAGAACAAATTCTCCAACTTGCTGGGATTGCTTGTCATGAAGAGGAGGTATGTGTCGTCCTTTAGTAGCACCGTGATTGAAATTCAGCATGTCCTTGCCACTCTGTGCTTTAATAGCAGCTTCTTTGATACTATCATGGTTTTGTATCACCCATGTTAGGGAAAATCACGGACAGAGCTACTGGAGAAGCTCAAAACATGTAACAAGGTTATGCTAGTTGAACTGTGCCGTTCATTTGATGTCCCTGGTTCAACAAGCACTAAGAAGGTTGGTCCAGAATTTTCTTTTATCTGCTGCGCTCAGTTTCACATGAAAACCCTTTGCTTTTCTGTTTTGCAGGATGAATTAGTGACAATAGTGATGGAGTTCTTGATGGAACACTGTTCTGGTATTATTTACACAGATCCTGATAAGGCTCAACTTCTTAGCTGCCAGGTGATTTGGGCATCTCAGTTTGTTACAACACTTACTCTTCTGCTAATAACAGATGTTTTCGGTTGTCTATCATAACTGTTAGCCTATGTATACCTCTACATATTAGCTTAAGCCAGTTTGACTGGTATTGTCATTGGCACACTGATTCTTTTTTATGACTTGGTGTTTTATTGATTTGCAGAAACTTAAGAAAAGAAAGCGCAACAAGAATGGAGCGAATCTATCTGGTGGTGAACCTTCCAAGGTATGACATATATGCATCTTACTTCTTTTGGTAGTGATGCATTTATGTTTGGTTTTGTTTAGTGCCACTAAAGTTACTTATCTAATACTACCTGAACTCATGGTCCCATGCGTGCTGCATTGCAAGAAGTTCTTTCACCATTTTCATAAGCTGTCTCCACATATTTATTTTTCCCATTTTTCCAAACTATTGCAGAAAAGGAAACCAGATGGAACTCTACTGGAATTTTGTAGTCAAGAGGAAGCAGATGGGAGAAAAGCTGTAGAAGATAGAATAAACCATTCCGAGTTCTGCTTGAGGGATAGCAGAGATGAGCTGGTAAATGACTACGCGGTGGGGAAATTAGCTGTAGTTCCGCTCCCAAGAGTACCAATTCCTACAGATGAACAAACGCTAATCACAACACCATCTGCAAAGTTATTTAGCAATGTTGAGAACGATGCCACGGATATGGCAGCTTCAATGAAGAAAAACATTTCTGTTACCAAGAAGAAGGCAATCCAAAACACAGATTCCAAGGAGAAATCTGGTGGTATGCCTTACTTTCACTTGTGCACATGTGGTTGAGTGTGGCTCATGTTGTTTGCACATATGCATGTTGAGAAAAGATACAAACAAAATTCTTTTAAGCATTCAGGAATGCACTGTTAGTTTTATTTGCTAGAACTGTCATCTATTTTGGCTGAAAAAACTGTTTTGGGATGTAGATGTTGCATTTGGGTGGTGCAGTGTATTTCTGTTCTGTTACTCAATATTAATTTAACTAGAACAAAGTAACCAGGACAAGTTCCAAATTATGCGCTAATGTACTTTTATAGATCATTGCTGGAGTGCTTACCTGCCAAAAAAAGAAGAGAGATGGGATTAGTTCTTTCTAACTTGAATGTGGAGCTTCACCAGCAATTGCTTAGATGATGTGTACTTCTACTTGGTTAATATGTGAGATACAACAAGTTTCTGCTCATGTTTTTTATGAGCAGTGCATAAATTTTCATTGTTATAGGTTCATACAACATACAGCACTATCTTTTTCTTTATGCTATCCGTTTCCGAAATCTATCTTGAGCTGGGGGGTCAACCAAATTCTAGTTTTCATGTTACTATGCAAGTGAAATACTTTACAGATAACGCGTGCGATCTCCAGTCTCTCCTTTGTAATATGTTTGAAAACCTTGTTTCATTGGTATGAAAGGTAAAACTATGTCTAGAGGAGATGCAAAACCATGGAAGCAGGCACCGAAACCAAGTAAGGATGAGCTGAGACAAGCTGTCTTCTGTATATTGGGTGCTGCAAATTTTGCCACGGTGAGATACATTGTACTACATCATTGATCTTTAACATTTCCTCCATTCACCGTTTAATCTTTATACGTTTCTTTTGTTTTGACCAATTTTAGATGACTTTTGGAGAGGTTGTAAAAGCAGTTGGTATGTCTTTGCTTCCTCCCTCCCTTTTTAATTAGTTGATATCCGCAAATCTTTTCTGATGGGTTTCCATATCTTCAGACAAATACTTTGGCAAGGACTTGTTTGAGAGAAAGCCACTGGTAAGGTCCTTGATAGAGGAGGAGCTGTTTAGGCTAGCCAAGGAGGCTGAGAGGAAGGAAGTGGAAGAGGAGGAAGCAATGGAAGCAAAAATAAAAGCTGAAGAAGCTGCCAAGGGCAGCAGCGCAAGGGATGGAAGAGTTGAATCAGACATAGACAAGGAGGAATATGAAGTTGAAGCTGGTCCAGATGGTAAACCTAAGGATGCTGAAAAGATTGGCAACAGCAATAGCAGCGAAAAAGGTGGTAAAAGTGGGATTTGTGTGAAGGCTGGCGACAAGGGAAATAGCAACGCTGCCGCCGCTGAAAATTTACAAGATGGAAAGGCAGAAGTTGACGACACAAGGAAGAAAGAAAACAGTGACGGTTTTGGCAAGGATTGCGAGGCTGAAAAGGTTGTGCAGGATGCAAATGGTGATGGTGGCGTAGAAATATCGAGAGATGGTAAAGCTGAAACTGTGAATAATTGCAGCGGTAACACCATAGGAGGTTCTGGAGAAAAGGATGGCAGATCTGAAGAAGGCAGGGCTGAAAATGATGCAGAAAATGCTGGTGACTGTGAACCTGAAGAATCTCAAACTAATGAACCAGAAGCAGAAGATGTGAAATCTAAGGAAGCCAGCGGCGATGAGGTTACCTTATCCCGTGGCGCTAACTAAATGCGGCAAACCAAAATGGATGATAGGCAATATGATTACTGAAGCAAGTGGAAGAGGCGCGGACGGATGATGATGGTAGAGCGGAAGATTCTGAAGGCACCAAAACTGATGTAGGATAGTTTATGGAGGATTAGATTTCCATGCGGACTGTAGTACGTATCAGGTTAGGAAATGGACAGAATGTTGTGTAAATTATGCCTGGCATGTAAGGCTTGTTGTATCGACCTTCCTTGTTTAGCTTCAAGAGTCTTTCCTTTTCCTTGCTTGACTTATGATCAGCTCTTTTCTTGTCCAGAACTGCTGTACTTGGTGTTGGGCGGACGGACGGCCTGGATTTGTCTGACATGGCAGTGATCAACGGTTGTCGAAGGTGACAGGTGGCACATACTTATCGACAGACCAACGGCTGGGTTGGCTCCACGTTCACAGCTCCATCCCTTCTTATCCGCGCAATCCAACGGACCGGACCCAGCCAAGCCATTCCCCACCACCCTCTCCCAGGTACCCCTGCCAAACCTCCTCTTCTCTTCTTGTTGCACTGCACATAATAATCTCCAAAGATTTCGTACAAGTGTCCTTCCAGTTAAGTTCATGCTTCTGCTGTGCCCATGCTTGATCAGGCTTGATGTCACCACTTGCTTCTTGATTTGAGACAGACAGATCGAGGAGGAGCCGGAGCCATGCCGGAGTCGGACAACGACTCGGGCGGGCCGAGCAACGCGGGCGGGGAGGGGGAGCTGTCGTCGCCGCGGGAGCAGGACCGCTTCCTGCCCATCGCCAACGTCAGCCGCATCATGAAGAAGGCGCTCCCGGCCAACGCCAAGATCAGCAAGGACGCCAAGGAGACGGTGCAGGAGTGCGTCTCCGAGTTCATCTCCTTCATCACCGGCGAGGCCTCCGACAAGTGCCAGCGCGAGAAGCGCAAGACCATCAACGGCGACGACCTGCTCTGGGCCATGACCACCCTCGGCTTCGAGGACTACGTCGACCCCCTCAAGCACTACCTCCACAAGTTCCGTGAGATCGAGGGCGAGAGGGCCGCCGCCACATCGACATCAACCACGCCGCCGCACCACCTGCCCGAGATGCTACCAAGAAACAACAATGCCACCGGTTACGCCGACACTGTCCCTGCCCCGGGAGGCATGATGATGATGGGGCAGCCCATCTACGGCTCACCACCGCAGCAGCAACACCAGCAGCAGCAGCACCAACACCAACAGCAGCAGCACCAACAGCAGATTGCAATGGGAGGGAGAGCGGGCTTTCCCTATCACGGAGGCAGCGGTGGCGGCGGGTTGTCGTCTTCGTCGGGGTTTGGACGGAAAGAGGGTTGACATATTTTCTTTTCTTTTCTTTTCTTTTTGAGCTGACCAAAGTGAGTGATTTCAACATATGTTCCTCTCTTGGATGAAGCCGTGACTTCTAGCTTAGGGAAATCCATTCAGTACAAGGAGGAATAATTGTTCAGCAAATCAGTTTTCTTTTGTTTGTTTATTATGTGGTTGCCCCTATAAACAGGAGGAATATATAACTACAAGTCTGCAAATCACACCTGGGAAGCTCTCCATGAATTACTTGTTTAACAATATGGTGAAACACAATACCAATATATTGATGTTAAAAGAACTCATTATAGAAACCCTGCGACCTACCAATCTAATACTCCCTCTCTTACCACTTGGTTCCCCAGCGACAAGTATTGTGGTACAGAGGGAGTACTTTGGAAAGCTTCAAATGGAAAAGCGAAGTAAATTCTTGAAAGATAACCAATACTTTCAACCCGAAAACCGAGTTACAATGGCCGAGTGTTCCAAGGCGCGAGACTCAAGTTCGGGTCCTCCTACAAACCTTCTGACAAAATTTTCCTTGTTTTGCTCTCCAGATGAGAAAGAAGAAACTAGTTTGTTCAGTCCTCAACCCATTTTTGCACCAAGACCTGCTTTGCGTCGAGTTAAGCGGCTCTGTTTCGTCCTAGACATCTCAAAAGAGCTTTGGTCTGCCTATGGCCACTGTTGATGCCTTACGTTCTTGTGTACTGGATCTCACATACTTTTGATTCTTCTCTAACCCTCATATTGATTTGTCATGCAAACAAGTGTTTCCCCCATTCTGAACAGAAGCTTTCCTCCTTGAAGGAAAACGTCGGGAAGTTGATGCAGAAAAACCAGACCCAAGCCAAGACAAATGTAATTTCAGCATCTCTCAGTGGGATGAAGACACAACTTCTAGCTAGATGATGTCAAACAAAAGACACAACCTCTAGCTCAAGTTCATTCGGTGTCGGAAACAACGACGCGACCCATGTCCGGCCATGTTCTTCATATGTCTCCTGTTGTCACATGAGTTTTCAACTCCTCAATTCTCTTGCAAATAGATTTTGCTTGATTTATGTGTTTCTCCCTGCATCATGTACTACTATGTCAACCTACCAACAAGTTAAAAGAAATGAAATGATTTGACCGGATGTCTACTCGAGTGAAGTTCCAAAGGTATGTATTCCTCAAAAAAAAAAATTTCCAGAGGTATGTATAAGAGGGGAAGAATTATTAACGCGAGTGAAAGTCGGCGGAGGATGGATTTGTTTTCATGTGGTCAATGCTCACAAGTTACAATAGATATGTCGTTAATCGCCTTGAAAGCTCAAGACAGAATTGATGCGAGTTCCTACTTCGACTCTACGGCTTAAACTGATGCGAGTTGCCAACAAACTTATAGAATCGAAATGTCTGCATTTCATTTCTGCTACTCTACCTCATTTGGGAACCACAAAAGTTCAACATATGCCTCACTCTGAGATGGAGCCGCAGCTTCTAGCTCAACTTCATCCAACATATAGAACAATTGCTCGACCAATGTTCCTGAAGCCTCCTGTTCCCACATGTTTTTTCAACTCTCCCACTCTCCCTTCGCAAATCATTTCCCTTTGTTTGTGTGATTTCCCCTACATGATATACAAAGCTAGGTGCTACGCAACCGGTTTGTATTTTAGAGGAAGTTGCTACTTGACAAGTTAAAACAAAGTGAAACTATGTAATGCGATATCTAGTCCGGTGGAGTTGGAGCAGTATATATAAGCAGGGATCTTGTAAACACAAGCGAAAATTGGAGCATGTATCTGCTTTCATGTGGCCAATGCCCATGAGTTACAATATGCATATCAACATAAATTGTACTACAAACCTACCACTTCACTTGGAAAGTTACTAGCCAATGCACCATAAAAACTTGAGCTACCGCGGAAAAGCTGGGCACGTTAAGAAATTTCTACTTCACTCCATGGTTTAAACATGCTGAAGTTGCAAGCAAACAAAGAAAACTGAAATATCCGCACCCTCGACTCTCGTTCTTTCAACATGTTTTCAGTATGACATCGTTCATAATAACATGCTCGTTTTATCACTAATCATAGCTATCGAAGCTGCTGGGTAACATGACACGCTCGATATTTGGAATTTTACATATTGGTGGAAAATATAAGTAATTCCGTATACACACAGTGGATCACACAGATATCTAATCCATTTTTTCTTATACACGTGCTGCTAATTACAACCATCATATACAGTTTCCATTACCTAATTAACAGTGCATTGATAATTAGATATGTGAACCGCACACAACAACACGGAAAATCGAATGAATTGCTCTCGTCAAAATCAGGCGGCTCCAGGCCCTTCTCCATTCTCACTGTTGGCCGCACCGGCCATGGCGCCCACGGCAGCGCTGCTACTAGACGACTCGTCGCCGGTGATGGTGGGTGATCCACCGTCCATCTGCTCATTCACGGCAGAGTCTGCCGGTCTCGGAGCATCGGCTGAGCCTGCTGCTGCCTGTGGCTCTTGTCTTGGAAGGGACCTTGGCTGCCGAATGGCGGCCGCGGCCTCCGGCATGGCGACCCCCGGTGGCTGTGGGGGAACCCAGTGGCGCTGGAACGGGCTTTCCTGTGCAACTGGTGCCGCTGCTGGTGCTGGAGCTGGTACTGGTACCGGTGCTGGAGCTTGTGCTGGTACCTGTGCTGGAGCATCAATGGTGTTGCTGCCCCCGGAGTAGTACGGAGGAGAACCGTAGTAGCCCTCCCGAGTGCCAGGGTTCGATCTGTCATAGCCCATCTGCGGCTGGAACCCGTACCCAGCCCTCGGCACCCGCTGCTGCAAGAACAGAGCATCTAATTTAAGCGTAATTCTAGAACCACTGTCCTGTTTATTCTGTCTTAAAGGGTGATACAGTAGCTTACATCAACATAAGATCTTGGGAATGATCCCGATGTAGGTTCTGCAGGTAATGGCATGAACGATTGCCTCCCTGTCCAAACATAACAAAGGAGTGAACAAGCATAAGACAGGAGATATGGTGGTGGCAGCTCAAGTTAGTTCCTTAGTTCTTACCTGAGTCAAAATCACCATTTGGCGTCGTTGTGTACATATTGGTTTGCTACAAACAGAAACGCTGGGTAAGACATAAGGACTGCAAACCTATGTAAGTACTGACGAACAGGAGGAATGACTATAAGTCTACAGATCATACCTGGGAAGTTCTCCATGAATTAGTAGTTGGCCCTGTTGGTACAATACAATAAGAATGTGGTGAGACACAATACCAATAGATGTTAGAATAACTCGTTAGAAACCCTACAACCTGCCAATCTAGTATTTTATATGCAGAAGGTTCACATAAGCAAGGATCTGGGTGAGAATAATCAAATTCAAAATTAACAGAATAATGTGCCCCTATAATGCATAAATATTGATTTCTAACCATTCCATGGTCCAGGTTGAGCATGCTCTTCCAACATATTGTACTGCGAAAACCGATTCTCCCTTGTATGATGTAAGGTCTCGCTCAAGGATTTCAACACCTCTGCCTGAGAATCCAATGCTTCTGTTAACTTTACAAGTATCTTCTTATCTGTTAACAAGAGAAAACTACTAATATAATCAAACTCGGACAATAATGGTTATCCTCCAGCAAGAATATGCTAAATTTATTAAGAAATGATTTTAACCTTCTTCCTTTGAAGCCAGCAATTCTTGGTTTGTTTTAGCAATAGCAGAAAAGGCTGATGAGGAAGCTTCCATAGCCTCTTTAATTTCATCATAAAGCTTGGATTTCAGTTCGTTGTCCTCATTTTCATCTCCTTCAGAAACGACTCTACGGGTCCAAGATTTTAGTCTAGGCAGGAACAATTTCTGTGCAAAATACACACGCAAACAAAATTAATCCCTCAATTCTTCCACTAAAATCATGACCATTTGCAGAAAACACAATATACCTTGATGATGAGAACTGAACTAGTCCCAACTCCAAGGAAAATACCAGCACCAAGGAGCGTATGGTACCAGCTAAACTGTGTCTGGGTTTGTGGGACGATATGACCAGTGGCGACAGAGCCAGTTGGTGCTTGTGGCGACTGAACTGATGCGTAAGGCTGCACCCCGGCAGATTGATTTGGATTGCTTGCTGGAAGCAAAGAAAGCAAGGCAGCCTTTTAGCATATAAGTTAACAAACATGATATGTTTCTCTAAATCTGGTAATATTTCAGGACAGAACTTTGAAGCATAGGTATTAAAATGTCATGCAAGGAAGACACACTTCTATTTTGAATAGGCTAGCAAGGGCTATATAGGAAGTAGACCAATTCTGGATTTCCATGTGAGGAACCAGAATAGCACAAGGACTATTTTCAACAATCAAAAATATCTTATAATTAAGTATTCACTCATACTATTTATTATGAAGCTATCCTAGTGGCATTCCCAAGACAAGATGCGTGTCTGAACTAGATGAATATCCCTTCAAGTAGACATAATGTAAAGATTCATCCAATTAAACAGCAAACAAATTAACAGAGTAATACAACGATATCACTGTAAACCATTACTTCATTAGCTCAACCATTCAGCATGTGGAGATACCTTGTTGCGAGCCGACAGCCACAGCATCCGTACTGTTTGTCGGCGGATCCTGCAAGACATCAAGCCATTCAGGAACACAACACTTTATTCTCTTCTCAATTTCTCAGTTAAACAACCATGCAGGCTTGCAGAGGTGGCCCGAAAACAGGAACTTACAGGAACCCGACGGAAGGCCTCGTCGATTTCCTCTTTGGTGAGCCCTTTCTTCTCCAGGAAAGAGTACCTGTAGGACACCGGCGAACCCTTCACCTTCGGATGCGCGAGGAAATTGACGGCGTTCTGCACGTAATCCTCCCGGACTGCCTGCGGGGCTTGGAGTACCAGGTTTTCCGAGGATCCGCCTCCGCCGGAACCATCTGCAGCACTAGAAAAGTTACTCAAGAATGTATATACAGTTTCGCTCTAAGAACAGTGCAGGTCTGACAAAAAATTGATCTTTCAACATCAGCCCCAATTTGACAAAGCTGCTCGCGAACTTCAAAAGAGATCGTGGGGATAAGCCACGCGAACTCACTCAGGAACCCCCTGATCGTGGTTCGATTCGCATCAATCTGAAGAACCCTCGCCTCTCGTTACCCACGAGATCCCCCGCGCAGGGCGGTGCTTAACCGGCGAGGCGCGAGGAGGGTTCCCAGGCAGCTCAAGAACTCGGGAAGGTTACGAATCTGACCTTGCGGCGAGGAGCTGGGCGGCTGCGCGGCCATCGGGGGAGTTCACGGCCGCATCAACCACGGGATCTCGCCGACGACGAGGACGACGACGGGCGGCGGCGGCGGAAGTGGATAATGGCAGGACCGGGGAGAGTACGCGCGTCACGTATATTCACACGTGCTTTATCTTCAGATGAAAATATGGAAGAGAAAAGAATACAACTCTATGCATAGACTGAAATAACTTTTTCTTTTGCGGGAAATACTGAAAATAACTTTTCAAAGAGAAATTGACAAGAGGTTAATCTGTTCTATAATAGTTTATTTATTTATTTACATCTTACCAATGGAGGTTATTATTGATTTACACACTATATGGTATATCTTTGTTCTGCTTCGCTCCAATACAGTGTGACGAAGCTAAAAGTTATGTCAGAACTCGATCAAGCTCTCTCTCCGATAGGAAAAGACAATCGTGCTTGCTTATAATCCACGTCTATGGCGTCTAGTGAGACACACAAGATAACTCGTAATGGTAGCGGTTTCGAGAATTACAGCTATGGGTTCTTCAAGTGCTGCTCGACTTGGGATGAAGGCTTGACACCATAATCATTTCAATCCTGTCCCATTTGTCACGGTCGCTCCACCCCAATTACCGATGCCTCATATTTCCATTGTGTGCTCATTTATCTTTTTAGCTTCTCTCATGTGCATGCCCCTCTATTGTTTATAAGACTATGACCTATTTGATGACTCAGCTAATGTTACCAACAAGTTATAACAAAGTGAAGGTGTGCAACATATCTATCTACTCCTATGGAAAGAGAGTGGCTTATATAAAGGGGGGTATCAATGTTTGAGCAGGTGAAAGTTGGTGGAGAACTTATTTATCCGCATGTGATAAATTTTCTTGTCTTGTGAAATAGGTATATTTTTCTTAACTAATATAGATTTCAAACATCTTAAAGCTTAAATCGATGAACTAATTGTTTTTTTTTTTGCCGTGGATGAAGTAATAGCTAAGCTGCTACATGTTTCACCTAACAAAATAACAGGTGTGAGAATTACAGAAGAACAATCGGACCCACACATGTGCCAAACAAGAAGTACACACATTGATATGATTATTCTAGAGAACTAAAACTGGCCACCTCCACGGATGGGGCCGATCCCTAGCAACCCACTGGACTAGCATGCAACCCAACCATTGGATGAACTCTCTAGATTGTTTGGATTAGTGGATGTGTGTCCGCTCTCCTTGCTTTCATCTGAAGCTCCCGGCAATTATTTGTTTTTACAGAAATACTGCTCTTGATCGCAAAAAAAAAAAAAAATGCTGCTCTTGAAATTTATTTAAAGATATAATCGCAATTTCGTTTATTCTTCGCGAATATGATTTGGTCCTCTCTTATTTCTGAATAGAATTTTGTTCCCAGTGATTAAAATTTTGATTTTATTTATGAGTGAAGTGCACTGTAGGTCCTTGAACTATTCTAGGGATGTCACATAGGTCCTCAAACTATGAAAATCGTCATCCAGGTCCTCAAAGTGCAGTAATCGTGTCATTCTGGTCCAAAATCTCACTCGACGGGCTCTAATCGCCAGCTGGCACGTAAACAGTAACCGTAATAGTCGCGACAAACAGTCCTGAATTCCTGCGTGATGAACAGTACACGACAAAGAATAAATATAAAAAAATATCAAAAAACTGAGATCCCCTGTCATCGAAGAGACCCTTGCGCATGAACAGTAAAAATGGTCATTAATTCAAAAAAAGTTCGCGAACGAAGAATTTGGAAAACTATTTGTGACTTTAATAAAATGTTCACGAACGATGAATTTGGAAAAAATATTCGCGACTTTAGAAAAAGTTCGCGAACAATGAATTTGGGAAAAATTATTCACGACTTTAAAGAAATGTTCGCGAACGATGAATTTGGGAAAAATATTCGCGACTTTAAAAAAATATTCGTGAGTTTAAAAAAAGTTCGCGACCGATGAATTTGGAAAAAATATTCATGACTTTAAAAAAATGTTCACGAACGATAAATTTGGAAAAAAATATTCGTGACTTTAATAAAATGTTCGTGAACGATGAATTTGGAAAAAATATTTGCGACTTTAATATAAAGTTCACTAACATCTTTTAAAGTCATGAATTTTTGTGGTTCGCAAACATTTTTTTTCATACCCACGAACAATATTTGTGGTTCGCGAACATATTTTCAAATTTATTGTTTGCGAACAATATGTTTCCCATATTCGCGAACATTTTTTTTGAATTAATGAACATTTTTACTATTCACACACCAGGGGTATCTTCGATGCCAAAGATTTTCAGATTTTTTGTTCATATTTTTTTATTTTTCGCACTGTTCACCATGCCAGCTGGCCATTTAGAGGGGGTTAGTGAGATTTTGGACTTGGATGACACACTTACTATACTTCGAGGACCTAAATGACGATTTTCATAGTTCGAGGACCTATGTGACACCCCTAAAATAGTTTAAGGACCTACAGTTCACTTCACTCTTTATTTATTCATGTTCCTCATCGAGAAACCAACCTGACCACACACACACACACACACACACACACACACACACACACACACACATACACATCCAATTTCATAATGAATCATTAGGTTGCATGCGAAGCAGATAACAAAAACTTCCAATATTATCCAACTGAAAATCATCAAGGGTGTAAAATTATCAAGCAAAAAATGAAATAAAAACTATATTGAACGGCTCCCGCCACTACATGACCCGACAGCGGCACTGGCAAGGGCTAGGGGCTCCATATGATCAAGCACTAGTCTCGTACAATTCCCAGAACCAACTTCATAAAGTCTCTGATGCATTAGAAGATTTAGGTTAGTTTAAGAGAAAGTTGAACAAACTTGTTATTGCCTAGAATCTTTAGTGCAGCAGGAATTCCTCCTGGTATCAAGTTTGTGTATACATTTCTCCTCATATGCTCTTAATGTTATATACTACTCCCTCCGCCCGAAAATGCTTGTTGAAAAAATGGATGTATCTAAACGTACTTTAGTTCTAGATACATCCTTTTTTATCCATTTCTCCGACAAGTATTTTCGGGCGGAGGGAGTTCTTATTATTGCCTGAAATTTTCATCTTATCCATTTATTTGTTCCGTTGGACAAACTAAACAGAGTGTGTGCTAGATCTCATTCTCCCTGGAATTTTACAACCTGATAAATAGTTCATGTGCCAGGAATTTCACAGATATAATCTTTTGTCTGTACAAAATTGTGTATTCTTCACATAGAAGTAGAAAGTCCATGCTCCATGAGTGTTACATCCAGTGTGGATACCACCTGATAATTTGATGCAACAAAATGATAATCCCAGATATGGTGATTCCAAGTCATTACAATGATTGAAACAAATAAGAGAGTAGTAACAAGTTTCATGAAGAGCTCAATTATAATTACAATTACGGAGGCTAGCTAGTTCATGGTTCCATCACTCATTGATAAATGACATCGACAAATAATCTGCACGGAGAACTGCTTTGTCGTATCTAGAAGCCCAAGACCGGATTCAACGGCATCATCAATGATGGCAACCATAAACAAGAAGAAATAGAAATCAGAGTCGGCCTAGATGCCGCAATAATAGAGGGCCGGTGCATAGAGAGGAAGAAACTCGGAGAAATGGACATTATACATGGCGAGGATGAAACCCCGAAATTTTAAGCCTTGTCTCCAAGAAAAAAGTAATGATATATGTCGAACTTGGGTGGTCCTCTCCACTCTCTAGAAGGCAAAAGCGATGTCTAATTGCCAGGTTCTGCTGATACAAACCCTCGCCGCTCGTTCCCCACGAGATCCCCCACTCAGGTTCCCAGACAGCTGAAGAAATCAAGGAGGTTTCAGCCAGGTGGGTTAGGAATCTGACCTTGCGGCGAGGAGCTGGGCGGCTGCGCAGCCATCGAGGGAGTTCACGTCCGCATCAACCACAGAATCTCGACGACGATGAGGACAACGACGACAGACGGCGATGGCAACTGAAGTGGACAATAGCAGGACCGGAGAGAGTATGCCTGTCACGTATATTCACACGTGTTTTATCTTCAGACGAAAATATGGAGAGAGAAAAAATAGCAAAAAGAACTCCATGCACATTTAAATATAACTTTTCAAAGAGAAATTGGCCACGGTAGCGATTTAAGAGTTAACTGTTCTATAATGATTTTCAAAAAAATTGTGCATCTTAGCAATGGAGGTTATTTTTTTATTACGTTATTAAATAAGTTGTAAGAACTGTATGGAACATTTTTGTTTTGATGATGCTCGAGTGGTGGCGGTGCAAATTTGATGAAACTGAAAGTTACATCAAAACTCGACCAGGCGCCTCTCTCTAACAGGAAGGTCCTCTGTGCTTTCTTCTAATCCACGTGCATGGTGTCTAATGAAACACACAAGATAACTCGTAATGGTAGATGTTCCGAGATTCATAGTTGTACGTTTTCCGGATCCGGCTCGGCTTGGCACGAAGACCTAGTACCATAATCATTTTGATCATGTGACATTCAAGATCATCGCTCCACCCCGATTACTGGTGCCTCCTATTTTCATTGCGTGCTCATTTGTCTCTAGTTTCTCTCATGTGCATGCCCTCGATGGGTTAATGCTACCAACAAGTTAAAACAAAGTGAAGGCGCCCAATATATCTATCTACTCCCGTGAAAGGGGGTGGCTTATATAAAGGAACAAACCAATATTTGTGCCGGTGAAGGTTGCTGGAGAATTTATTTATCTACATGTGATAATTTTCCTTTAGTTATGGTAGTTATACTTTTCTTAACTAATATAGATTCTACACATCTTAAAGCATGAACCGGTGAAGTAAATTGCTAAGATGCTACATGTGTGCCAAACAAGCAGAGATCTAAGACTTATAGAAGAATAATCGGACCCACATATGTGCCAAACAAGTAGTACACACATTAAATATGATCATTCCAAAGAACTAAAATGGGGACAACCACGGACGGAGCTGATCCCTAGACTAGAATGCAACCATTGGAGGACTCTCTTGATCGTCTGGATTAATAGCGGGAATGTGCACCCTCTATCTTCCTTGTTCTCTTAATTGTATGTTCTGCTGATACAAACCTTCGCCTCTCGTTCCCCACAAGATCCCCACAGGTTCCCGGGCAGCCCAAGAAATCGCGAAGTTTCTGCCTGGCGGGTTAGGAATCTGGCCTTACGGCGAGGAGTTGGGCGGTTGTGTACCATAGGGGGAGTTCACAGACGCATCAACCACAGGATCCCGCACACGACGGGTGGGGGCGGCTGAAGTGGATAATAGCAGGACCAGAGAGAGTACGTGTGTCACTTATATTCACATGTATTTTATCTTCAGATGAAAATATGTAGAGAAAAAAAAGCAAAAAGAACTCCATGCACATATAAATAACTTTTCAGAAAGAAATTTGCCAAAGTAGCAATTTCAGAGTTAAACTGTTCTACAATGATTTTCATTTTTTTGTGCATCTTAGCAATAAAGGTTATTTTTTATTACATTATTAAATAAGTTGTAAGAACTATATGGAACATTTTCGTTCTGATGATGCGCTCGAGTGGTGGTGATACAAATTGTGATGAAAGTGAAAGTTATGTCAAAACTCTCTCTCTCTCTCTCTCTCTCTCTCTCTCTCACTCAGGAAGGTCCTTCGTGCTTGCTTCCAATGCACATGCCCAGTGAGTGTCTAATGAAATACACAAGATGACTCGTAATGGTAGATGTTCTGAGACCCTTAGTCGTACGTTTTCCAAATCCGGCTCGACTTGCACGAAGGCCTAGCACCATACTCATTTTGATCATGTGGCATTCGACATCGTCGCTCCACCCCGATTACCGACGCCTCCTATTCTCATCACCGTGCTCATTTGTTTATGTAACTACGACCTATTTGATGGGCTAATGCTACCAACAAGTTAAAACAAAGTGAACCTGGTGCCCAACATATATATCTACTCCCGTGAAAAGAGAGTGGCTTATATAAAGGAAGAAATCAATATTTGCGCAGATGTAGGTTGGTGGAGAACTTATTTATCTACTTGTGATAAATTTCCATTAGTTGTGGCAGTTGTAATTTTCTTAACTAGTATAGATTCTACATGTCTTAAAGGATGAACCGATTAAGTAAATTGCTAAGCTGTGATATGTTTCATTCCGCAAAAAAAAAAAGAAAGAAGATGCTACTTGTTTCACCTTACAAGATACAGAGATGTAAGACTTATAGAACAATAATTGGACCCACACATGTGCCAAACAAGCAGTACACACATTAACAAATTAATATGATCATTCCAGAGAACTAAAATCAGGGACAACCACAGACGGGGATGGTCCCTAGACTAGCATGAAACCATTGGAGGACTCTCTTGATTGTCCGGATTAATAGTGGGAATGTGCACCCTCTATGTTCCCTGTTTTCATCTGAAGCTCCCATCAATTGTGATTGGTTTCAAAAAATGTTGCTCCGGAAATCATTCAAGGACGTAATCACAGTTTCATTTATTCTTCACTCTTTTGATTTGGTCCTCTCCCAATTATGAAAAGAAATTTTGTTCCCAATGATATAAATTTTGCTTGCATTTATTCATGTTCCTACTCAAGAAACCATACCACACACATCGATCTAATTTACAATTTCATAATGAATCATCGGGTTGCGTGTGAAGCGGATCGAACTGACAAAAACTTTGAATATTATCAAATTGAATATCAGTTAGCTGGAAGATAGCAACGGTGTAAAGTTATCAAGCAAAAAAAACTATATGGAACGGCTCCCGCCACTACATGGCCTGACAGCGGCAGTGGCAGTGTTTTATCTTCAGATCAAAATATGGAGAGAGAAAATATCAAAAAGAACTCTAGGCACATATAAATAACATATCAAAGAGAATTAAAAAAGAGTAGCAATTTAAAAATTATCTGTTCTATGGTGATTTTTTATGCATCATAGCTATGGAGGTTATTATTGATTGGCGCCATTATCACTAAATTATAAGAACTATCCTTTCGCAAAAAAATATAATAAGTATATTAAAAAAGTTGTGAATTCCTAGAGTGGTAGCAACACAAATTGTGGACGGAACCAAAAGTTACGTCAAAAATGGCTCACATCGCTCTCCCTAGCAGGAAGGTCATTCGCGAATCAACCTGTGGTTGAGTTGGTTAGGTGGACAGTGGTATCCCCAATCCACCAGGGTTCAAATCATGGTGCTCACATTATTCCTGGATTTATTTCAGGATTTCCGGCGATGCGCTTTCAGTGGGAGGAGACGTTCCCGTCGACAACGAGGCGCCTACGGTGACTTCGTAAATCTCAAGATGATATGCCGGCTCAGTCTCTCGGAGGTGCTCATAGGGGTAGGGTGTGCGTGTGTGCGTCCATAGGGATGAGTGTATGCGCGTGTATATGAGCGCTTATGTCTGTACTGATGCTCAAAAAAAAACAGGAAGGTCATTCATGTTTGCTTGTTATCCATGTGCATAGTGTCTAATGAATCACACGTGATGACTCGTAATGGTAACTTTTTTTAGCCTTCCAACCTTGCAGTTTTGAGAGATTGGTCGATTTGGCAAGAAGACTCAGTACCATGATCATTTAGATCCCGTGGCATATGAAGTTGTCGCCCCACCACGATTACCGACGCCTTCTATTCTGGGTCATGTGCTCATTTGCCTCTTTAGCTCACCTTCGTGATGATCTAAGCTAATGCTATCAACAAGTTAAAGTAAAGTGAAACCACCCAACATGTGTATCTACCGCAGAGAAGAGAGAGTGGCTTTATAAAGGGAAAATTAAATATTCATACAAGTGAAGGTTGGTGGAGAACTTATTTATCTATAAGTGATAGATTCCCTTGAGTTAGGGTAGGTGTATTTTTCTTAATTAATATAGGTTTTACACATATTGAAAGCTTGAGATTTTTTTTTCGAAAAGGGGGACTCCCCGGCCTCTGCATCAGAACGATGCATACGGCCAACTTATTAAACAAAAAAAGAGATAGTGTCAACAAGGTTCCAAGGTCTCAAAAAAAGAAAAAAAGCAAAGCAAGCTCACACAGAGCCATGCAGGGCTAGAAACATCGACTAGCCAAGATAAGAAGCCACAACCGGCTGGCTATGAAAGGATAAGTAAACTAGGTGCCTATCCTATTACAATGCCGCCATCCAAACCGGTTGAAGATACCCGAGCTACCATCTCCCAGCGGAAAGATCCAGTAACCAAATGCTCCCGGGCCTCCGTCGGAGTGAGTAGCGACCACAAACGGATCCGTGCCGTAGTGCGGAATATAACCTGCAAAAAGTGGATACATGATATTCTATTAAAAACCAAATCATTTCTGCAAGTCCAGATAGTCCACATCAACGCGCAAACCCCAACCCGAATGTGTTTCGCTAAGTCAGGCTGAATCCCATTCAGCCATGTCCCAAACAACGCGTTAACAGAGTTTGGTGGTTTGATGTTAAAAGCAATGTGAACCGTCTGCCAAAGGACCTTGGCCAACGGGCAATCAAAAAAGAGATGTTTTATAGTCTCATCCCGATCGCAGAAACTACACCTAGTAGGTCCTGTCCAATTACGCTTTATTAAATTGTCCTTAGTTAAAATAACTTGTTTGTGGAAAAACCACATAAACACTTTTATTTTCAAAGGAACTTTGACATCCCAAACATGCTTGGAAGTAGGAATGGAATTCACACCAATAACATCAATATACATTGATTTAACTGTGAATACTCCAGACTTAGTCAGTTTCCAGCGTAATTCATCAGGTTGTTGGGAAAGTTGGACCTCCATCAGTCTCCTAACTAGACGGAGCCATTCTTCCCAACAATTGCCCGCCAGCGTCCGTCGGAACTGAATATTCAGGGGGACAGATTGAAGAACCGAAGATACGAACACCTCACGTCGTTGAACAATACGGTACAAAGACGGATATTGGATGGCCAGGGGTGTCTCGCCGAGCCAAGTATCCTCCCAGAAACGTGTGCAGGTACCGTTGCCAATAACAAACTTTGTCCTAGTGAACATAGCTTGTTTGACTTTCATTAGTCCTTTCCAAAAAGGTGAATCAGTCGGCCTAACTGTAACCTGGGACAAAGTTTTTGTCTGAAGATACTTGTTGCGAAGGATTTGAGCCCACATGGCGTCATTGTCCAAATAGAGCTTCCACAACCACTTGCTAAGAAGGCATCTATTCTTAACCTCGAGGTTCTCTATACCAAGACCCCCTTGGTCTTTCGGTCTACAAATGATATCCCATTTAGCAAGCCGGTATTTTCTTTTGGACTCATCACTCTGCCAAAAGAACCGCGATCGATAGAAGTCCAGTCTCTTCCGAACACCAACTGGGACCTCAAAGAACGAAAGAAGAAACATAGGCATACTCGTGAGCACCGAGTTAATCAAAATTAATCGGCCTCCGTATGACATGAGCTTGCCCTTCCAGCAACTCAGTTTCTTCTCAAATCGGTCCTCGATGCACTTCCATTCCTTGTTAGTCAGCCTACGATGGTGGATTGGAATACCTAAGTATGAGAAAGGTAATTCTCCCAACTCGCACCCAAACAATTGCCTATAAGCCTCCTGTTCATCTTTGGCTCTACCAAAACAGAACAACTCGCTCTTATTAAAGTTAATCTTTAACCCGATCAATTGGTCAAATAGGCATAACACCAGCTTCATATTTCTCGCCTTAGCCAAGTCATGCTCCATAAAGATGATCGTGTCATCAGCGTACTGAAGTATGGAAACACCTCCCTCAACAAGATGAGGTCCTAATCCACCTACTTGACCACACTCCTTAGCCCTCCCTATCAAAATTGCTAACATATCCACCACAATGTTAAACAAGATAGGGGACATCGGATCTCCTTGTCGTAGGCCTTTATGTGTCTGGAAATAATGACCTACGTCGTCATTTACTTTAATTCCCACACTACCCTTTTGCGTAAATGATTCAACCTGTCTGCACCAGGCTTCATCAAAACCTTTCATACGCAATGACTGTTGGAGAAATGGCCATTTAACCTTATCATACGCTTTCTCGAAATCCACCTTAAAAATTACTCCATCTAATTTTTTGGAATGGATTTCATGGAGCGTTTCATGTAGGACTACCACTCCTTCAAGGATATTTCTGTCCGGCATGAAAGCAGTTTGGGACTGTTGCACCACAGAATGCGCAATCTGTGTGAGCCTATTAGTCCCGACCTTGGTAAAGATTTTGAAACTAACATTGAGGAGGCATATCGGTCTGAATTGCTCAATCCTCACAGCATCCGTTTTCTTAGGAAGCAATGTGATAGTTCCAAAATTCAGGTGGAAAAGCTGAAGCTGTCCCGAGAACAAATCATGGAACATAGGTAACAAATCCCCCTTAATAATGTGCCAGCACTTTTTATAGAACTCGGCGGAAACCCATCCGTCCGGGCGCTATATTGTTTTTCATCTGTGCGATAGCATCAATCACCTCCTTCTCAGAGAAAGGTGCCACCAGAATGTCATTTTCGGCAGCCGAGAGTTGAGGCACATCCTCAGTCCTAGACTCATCGAGGGACACACAATTATCCTCCGGCGGTCCAAATAGCTGCCTGTAATACTCGGTAATATATGTTTTTAGGTTATCCTGACCTAAAATCGTGCCCTCATCCTGTTCAAGTTGAAAAATGCGCTTCTTTCTGTGCTTGCCATTGGCAATTAAATGAAAGAATTGAGTATTGGCATCCCCTTGGACCACTTTGCGGACTTTAGCTCGCAAAGCCCACTTCAATTCTTCTTCACGGAGCAACTCCTTCAACCTCTTCTCCGCCTCAGATTTAACCTGAAGCTCAGCTGGTAGCAAAATCGTAGATTCGGCCTTTATGTCTAGGGCCTGTATAAGAGAAAGAACTCTATCCTTTTCAATCTTATACACACCACTTAGGTGCTTAGCCCAGCCCCGTAAGAAGCTTCTCAAGTGCCTAATCTTGTTCTGCCAACGTTCGACCGCAGTCATACCTCCTGCAGCTCTATCCCACTCCCTGGCAATCAAATCCAAAAACTGTTGGAAATATGCCCTAGAGGCAATAATAAAAGCATTATTATTATATTTCCTTGTTCATGATAATTGTCTTTTATTCATGCTACAACTGTATTATCCGGAAATCGTAATACACGTGTGAATACATAGACTACAATACGTCCCTAGTAAGCCTCTAGTTGACTAGCTCGTTGGTCAACAGATAGTCATGGTTTCCTGACTATGGACATCAGATGTCATTGACAACGGGATCATGTCATTAGGAGAATGACGTGATGGACAAGACCCAATCCTAAGCATAGCACAAAGATCGTGTAGTTCGTTTTGCTAGAGCTTTTCCAAATGTCAAGTATCTCTTCCTTAGACCGTGAGATCGTGTAACTCCGGATACCGTAGGAATGCTTTGGGTGTACCAAACGTCACAACGAATCGGGTGACTATAAAGGTGCATTACGGTATCTCCGAAAGTGTCTTGGATTGACACGGATCGAGACAGGATTTGTCACTCCGTATGACGGAGAGGTATCACCGGGCCCACTCGGTAGTGCATCATCATAATGAGCTCAAAGTGATCAAGTGTCCGGTCACGGGATCATGCATTACGGTGCGAGTAAAGTGACTTGCCGGTAACGAGACTAAACGAGGTATTGGGATACCGACGATCGAGTCTCGGCAAGTAACATACCATCCGACAAAGGGAATAGCATACGGGTTGCTTGAACCCTCGACATCGTGGTTCATCCGATGACAACATCGAGGCGTGTGGGAACCAACATGGGTATCCAGATCCCGCTGCTGGTTATTGACCGGAGAGCGTCTCGGTCATGTCTACATGTCTCCCGAACCCGTAGGGTCTACACACTTAAGGTTCGGTGACGCTAGGGTTAATAGGAAGACTTGTATGTGATTACCGAATGTTGTTCGGAGTCCCGGATGAGATCCCGGACGTCACGAGGAGTTCCGGAATGGTCCGGAGGTAAAGATTTATATATGGGAAGTCGTCAAACGGACACCGGAAAAGTTTCGGGTCATATCGGTTTTATGGAGGGTCCACCGGAAAGGTTCCGGAGGACCACCGGAGGCCACCTTTTGGGGGCCACAAGGGCTGCGTGGGAGGCAGCCAGCCCCTGGTGGGCTGGGCGCAACCCCTCCCCTTGGCCCATGCGCCTAGGGTTGAGGGGGGAACCCTAAGGGCGCGCCTTGCTTGGGGGCAAGCCCCTCCCTTGGTCGCCGCCCCCCTCTAGATGGATCTAGAGGGGCCGCCTCCTTTCCCCTATAAATAGAGGGTAGAGGGAGGCTGCACACACCATTGAAGGCGCAGCCCTCCCTCCCAACACCTCTCCTCCTCCGCGTGAGCTTGGCGAAGCCTGCGCCGAGAACAGTCCCTCCATCTGCATCACGCCGTCGTGCTGCCATTGGAGTGATCTTCCTCAACCTCTCCTTCCTCCTTGCTGGATCAATACGAAGGAGACGCCGCCGTCCCGTCACGTGTGTTGAACGCGGAGGTGCTGTCCGCTCAGCACTTGGTCATCGGTGATCGGAATCACGTTGGGAACGTCTTCATCATCACCACTCCCTCGAGCAGCTTCCGCACTCGATCTACAAGTGGTATGTAGATGCAAACTCTCTCTCATGACTCGTTGTTTAGTAGAACTCATAGATGGATCTTGGTGAAACCGTAGGAAAAATTTTAATTTTCTGCAACGTTCCCCAACAGTGGCATCATGAGCTAGGTCTATGCGTAGTTCTCTATTGCACGAGTAGAACACAATTTAGTTGTGGGCGTGGATCTTGTCAATTTACTTGCCGCTACTGGTCTTTGAAGGAAATATGCCCTAGAGGCAATAATAAAGTTATTATTTATTTCCTTATACCATGATAAATGTTTATTATTCATGCTAGAATTGTATTAACCGGAAACATAATACATGTGTGAATACATAGACAAACAGATAGTCACTAGTATGCCTCTATCGGACTAGCTCATTAATCAAAGATGGTTATGTTTCCTAACCATAGACATGTGTTGTCATTTGATTAATGGGATCACCTCATTAGGAGAATGATGTGATTGACATGACCCATTCCGTTAGCTTAACACTTGATCGCTTAGTATGTTGTTAATGCTTTCTTCATGACCCATACATGTTCCTATAACTATGAGATTATGCAACTCCGTGCTACGGAGGAACACTTTGGTACTACCAAACGCCACAACGTAATCGGGTGATTATAAAGGAGTACTACAGGTGTCTCCAAAGGTACTTGTTGGGTTGGCGATTTCGAGATTAGGTTTTGTCACTCCGATTGTCGGAGAGGTATCTCTAGGCCTTCTCGGTAATACACATCACTTAAGCCTTGCAAGCATTACAACTAATGAGTTAGTTGTGAGATGATGTATTACGAACGAGTAAAGAGACTTACCGTAACGAGATTGAACTAGGTATTGGATACCGACGATCGAATCTCGGGTAAGTAACATACCGATGACAAAGGGAACAACGATGTCGTTATGCGGTTTGACCGATAAAGATCTTCAGAGAATATGTAGGAACCAATATGGGCATCCAGGTTCCGCTATTGGTTATTGACCGAGAATGGTTCTAGGTCATGTCTACATAGTTCTCGAACCCGTAGGGTCCGCACGCTAACATTTCGATGACAGCTTCATTATGAGTTTATAAGTATTGATGCACAAGGTTGTTCGAGTCCCGGATGTGATCACGGACATGACGAGGAGTCTCGAAATGGTCGAGACATAAAGATTGATATATTGGAAGCCTACATTTGGATATCGGAAGTGTTCCGAGTGAAATCGAATTTATCGAGTACCGGGGTTACGGAACCCCGGGAGGTCTATGGGCCTTAATGGGCCATAAGAGAGAAGAGGAAGGGCCGGCCAGGTGGGCTGCGCCCCCTCCCCTCTAGTCCGAATAGGACAGGAGAGGGGGCGCCTTCTTCCTCTTCCTCCTCCTCCAATCCTAATCCAACTAGGAGAGGGGGAGTCCTACTCCGTGGGAGTAGGACTCCTCCAGCGCCTCCCAAGGCTGGCCGCACCCCCCCTGGCTCCTTTATATACGGGGCAGGGGCACCCCATGACACACAAGTTGATCTACGGATCTTTCCTTAGCCGTGTCGGTGCCCCTTCCACCATATTCCACTTCGGTCATATCGTCATGGAGCTTAGGCGAAGCCTCGCGCCGGAGAAGTCATATCGTCATGAGCTTAGGCGAAGCCCTGCGTCGGTGGAGCATCAACATCGCTACCACGCCGTCGGTCGACGGAACTCATCCCGACACTTTGCCGGATCGGAGTCCGGGATCGCCATCGAGCGAACGTGTGCGTAACTCGGAGGTGCCGACGCTCGGTGCTTGGATCGGTCGGATCGTGAAGACGTCGACTACATCAACCGCGTTGTTATAACGCTTCGCTTTCGGTCTCACGAGGGTACGTGGACGGACACTCTCCCTCTCGTTGCTATGCCATCACCATGGTGCGTGATCGTAGGAAATTTTTGAAATTACTACGCTCCCCAACAATGGGTATCGAGCCTGGTTTTATGCGTTGATGTCATGTGCACGAGTAGAACACAAGTGAGTTGTGGACGATACAAGTCATACCGCCTACCAGCATGTCATACTTTGGTTCAGCGGTATTGTGAGATGAAGCGGCCCGACCGACATTACGCGTCACGCTTACGCGAGACTGGTTTCACCGCCCGAGCACTCGTTGCTTAAAGGTGACCGCGGTGTCTGCTCTCTCACTTTAGTTGAACCGAGTATGACTACGCCCGGTCCTTGAGAAGGTTAAAACGGAGTCTATTTGACAAACTATCGCTGTGGTTTTGATGCGTAGGTAAGAACGGTTCTTGCTCAGCCCGTAGCAGCCACGTAAAACTTGCAACAACAAAGTAGAGGACGCCTAACTTGTTTTTGCAGGCATGTTGTGATGTGATATGGTCAAGACGTGATGCTATATTTTATTGTATGAGATGATCATGTTTTGTAACCGAGTTATCGGCAATCGGCAGGAGCCATATGGTTGTCGCTTATTGTATGAAATGCAACGCCATGTAATTGCTTTACTTTATCACTAAGGAGTAGCGATAGTCGTAGAAGCAATAGTTGGCGAGACGACAACGATGCTACGATGGAGATCAAGGTGTCGCGCGGTGACGATGGTGATCATGACGGTGCTTCAGCGATGGAGATCACAAGCACAAGATGATGATGACCATA
Source organism: Aegilops longissima (assembly GCA_021605205.1). NCBI lineage: Eukaryota > Viridiplantae > Streptophyta > Magnoliopsida > Poales > Poaceae > Aegilops > Aegilops longissima. The sequence continues at coordinate 7,930,733 of CM038678.1, read as the reverse complement.
TCATATCACTTATATTGATTGCATGTGATGTTTATCCTTTATGCATCTTATCTTGCTTTGATTGACGGTAGCATTATAAGATGATCTCTCACTAAAATTATCAAGAAGTGTTCTCCACGAGTATGCACCGCTGCCAAAGTTCGAGTACCCGCACACCACGTGATGATCGGGTGTGATAAGTTCTACGTCCATCTACAACGGTGCAAAACAGTTGCACACGCGAATACTCAGGTTAAACTTGACGAGCCTTGCATATAACAGATATGGCCTCGAACACGGAGACCGAAGGTCGAGCGTGAATCATATAGTAGATATGATCAACATAGTGATGTTCACCATTAAAACTACTCCGCCTCACGTGATGATCGGACATGGTTTAGTTGATTTGGATCACGTGATCACTTAGATGACTAGAGAGATGTCTGCCTAAGTGGGAGTTTTTAATATGATTAATTGAACTTAAATTTATCATGAACTTAGTACCGATAGTATTTTGCTTGTCTATGTTTATCGTAGATAGATGGCTCATGCTGTTGTTCCGTTGAATTTTAATGCGTTCCTTGAGAAAGCAAAGTTGAAAGATGATGGTAGAAATTACACGGATCGGGTCCGTAACGAGGATTATCCTCATTGCTGCACGTAAAAATTACGCCCCGAAGCACCGCCGGGTGACAGCTCTGCTGCAGATGCTTGAGCCGAAGTTGTGAATGTCCGCAAAGCAAAGCTGATGACTACTCAATAGTTCAGTGTGCCATGCTTTACGGCTTAGAACCGGGTCTTCAACGACGTTTTGAACGTCATGGAGCATATGAGATGTTCCAGAGTTGAAGTTAATATTTCAAGCAAATGCCCGGATTGAGAGATATGAAGTCTCCAATAAGTTCTATAGCTGCAAGATGGAGGAGAATAGTTCATCGGTGAGCACATACTCAAAATGTCCGGGTATAACAATCACTTAATTCAGCTGGGAGTTAATCTTCCGGATGATAGTGTCATTGATGAATTCTCCAATCACGCCACCAAGCTACAAGAGCTTCGTGATGAACTATAATATGCAAGGATGACTAAGACAATTCTCGAGCTCTTCGCGATGCTAAAAGCATGAAGTAGAAATCAAGAAAGAGCATCAAGTGTTGATGGTCAACAAGACCACTAGTTTCAAGGAAAAGGGCAAAGGGAAGAAGAAGGAAACTTCAAAAGAACAGCAAGAAAGTTGCTGATCAAGAGAAGAAACCCAAGTCCGGACCTAAGCCTGAAATCGAGTGTTTTACCGCAAGCGATCGACACTTTGAAGCGGAACTGCCCCAAGTATTTGGCGGATAAGAAGGATGGCAAGGTGAACAAAGGTATATGTGATATACATGTTATTGATGTGTACCTTACTAGAGCTCGTAGTAGCACCTGGTATTTGATACCGGTTCTTGCTAATATTTGCAACTCAAACAGGACTACGGAATAGACGAGCAGCGGCAAAGGATGAGGTGACGATGCGCTGGGAAATGGTTCCAAAGTCAATGTGATCGCGGTCGGCACGCTACCTCTACATCTACCTTCGGATTAGTTTTAGACCTAAATAATTGTTATTTGGTGCCGCGTTGAGCATGAACATTATATCTGGATCTTGTTTAATGCGAGACGGTTATTCATTTAAATCAGAGAATAATGGTTGTTCTATTTATATGAGTAATATCTTTATGGTCATGCACCCTTGAAGAATGGTCTATTCTTGTTGAATCTCGACAGTAGTGATACACATATTCATAATGTTGAAGCCAAAAGATGCAGAGTTGATAATGATAGTGCAACTTATTTGTGGCATTGCCGCTTAGGTCATATCGGTGTAAAACGCATGAAGAAACTCCATACCGATGGGCTTCGAATCACTTGATTATGAATCACTTGGTACTTATGAACCGTGCCTCATGGGCAAGATGACCAAAACGCCGTTCTCCGGAACCATGGAGCGAGCAACTGATTTGTTGGAAATCATACATACTGATGTTTGTGGTCTAATGAATGTTTGAGGCACGCGGCGGGTATCGTTATTTTCTCACCTTCACAGATGATTTGAGCAGATATGGGTATATCTACTTAATGAAACACAAATCTGAAACATTTGAAAAGTTCAAAGAATTTCAGAGTGAAGTGGAAAATCATCGTAACAAGAAAATAAAGTTTCTACGATCTGATCGTGGAGGAGAATATTTGAGTTACGAGTTTGGTTTACATTTGAAACAATGTGGAATAGTTTACAAGCAACTCACGCCACCCGAACACCACGGAGAAATGGTGTGTCCGAACGTCGAATCGTACTTTACTTGATATGGTGCGATCTATGATGTCTATATCCGATTTACCGCTATCGTTTTGGGGTTATGCTTTAGAGACGGCCGCATTCACGTTAAATAGGACACCGTCAAAATCCGTTGAGACGACGCCTTTTGAACTGTGGTTTGGCAAGAAACCAAAGTTGTCGTTTCTTAAAGTTTGAGGCTGCGATGCTTATGTAAAGAAACTTCAACCAGATAAGCTCGAACCCAAATCGTAAAAATGTGTCTTCATAGGATACCCAAAGGAGACTGTTGGGTACACCTTCTATCACAAATCTGAAGGCAAGATTTTCGTTGCTAAATTCGGATCCTTTCTAGAGAAGGAGTTTCTCTCGAAAGAAGTGAGTGGGAGGAAAGTAGAACTTGATGAGATAACAGTATCTGCTCCCTTATTGGAAAGTAGTTCATCACAAGAAATGGTTCCTGTGACAACTACACCAATTAGTGAGGAAACTAATGATGATGATCATGAAGCTTCAGATCAAGTTACTACTGAACTTCGTAGGTCAACCAGAGTAAAATACGCACCAGAGTGGTACGGTAATCTTATTCTGGAAGTCATGTTACTTGACCATGGCGAACCTACAAACTATGAAGAAGCGATGGTGAGCCCAGATTCGCAAAATGGCTGGAAGCCATGAAATCTGAGATGGGATCCATGTATGAGAACAAAGTATGGACTTTGGTTGACTTGCCCGATGATCGGCAAGCCATTGAAAATAAATGGATCTTTAAGAAGAAGACTGACGCTGATGGTAATATAACTGTCTACAAAGCTCGACTTGTTGCGAAAGGTTTTCGACAAGTTCAAGGGTTGACTACGATGAGACTTTCTCACCCGTGGCGATGCTTAAGTCTGTCCGAATCATGTTAGCAATTGCCGCATTTTATGATTATGAAATTTGGCAAATGGATGTAAAACTGCATTCTTGAATGGATTTCTAGAAGAAGAGTTGTATATGATGCAACCAGAAGGTTTTGTCGATCCAAAGGGTACTAACAAAGTGTGCAAGCTCCAATGATCAATTTATGGTCCGTGCAAGCCTCTCGGAGTTGGAATAAACGCTTTGATAGTGTGATCAAAGCATATGGGTTTGTCAGACTTTTGGAGAAGCCTGTATTTACAAGAAAGTGAGTGGGAGCTCAGAGCATTTCGATATTATATGTGGACGACATATTATTGATTGGAAATGATATTGAATTTCTGGATAGCATAAAAGGATACTTGAATAAAAGTTTTTCAATGAAAGACCTCGGTGAAGCTGCTTACATATTGGGCATCAAGATCTATAGAGATAGATCAAGACGCTTAATTGGACTTTCACAAAGCACATACCTTGATAAAGTTTTGAAAAAGTTCAAAATGGATCGACAAAGAAAGGTTTTTGCCTGTGTTGCAAGGTGTAAGATTGAGTCGACTCAATGCCCGACCACAGCAGAAGATAGAGAGAAATGAAAGATGTTCCTATGCTTCAGCCATAGGCTCTATCATGTATGCAATGTTGTGTACCGACACTGACGATGCTTAGCTGTAAGCTTGGCAGGAAGGTACCAAAGTAATCCAGAGTGGATCATCGGACAGCGCTCAAGAACATCCTGAAATACCGAAAAGGACTAAGGATATGTTTCTCATGTATGGAGGTGACAAAGAGCTAGTCGTAAATGGTTACGCCGATGTAAGCTTTGACACCGATCCGGACGATTCTAAATCGCAAACCGGATACGTGTTTTTATTAAACGGTGGAGCTGTCAGTTGGTGCAGTTCTAAACAAAGCGTCGTGGCGGGATCTACATGTGAAGCGGAGTACATAGCTGCCTCAGAAGCAGCAAATGAAGGAGTCTGGATGAAAGAGTTCATTTTCGATCTAGGTGTCATACCTAGTGCATCGGGACCGATGAAGATCTTCTGTGACAATACTGGTGCAATTGCCTTGGCAAAGGAATCCAGATTTCACAAGAGGACCAAGCATATCAAGAGACGCTTCAATTCCATTCGGGACCAAGTCCAAGTGGGAGACATAGAGATTTGCAAAATACATACGGATCTGAATGTTGCGCAGACCCGTTGACTAAGCCTCTTCCACGAGCAAAACATGATCAGCACCAAGACTCCATGGGTGTTAGGATCATTACTTTGTAATCTAGATTATTGACTCTAGTGCAAGTGGGAGATCAAGGAAATATGCCCTAGAGGCAATAATAAAGTTATTATTTATTTCCTTATACCATGATAAATGTTTATTATTCATGCTAGAATTGTATTAACCGGAAACATAATACATGTGTGAATACATAGACAAACAGATAGTCACTAGTATGCCTCTATCGACTAGCTCATTAATCAAAGATGGTTATGTTTCCTAACCATAGACATGTGTTGTCATTTGATTAATGGGATCACCTCATTAGGAGAATGATGTGATTGACATGACCCATTCCGTTAGCTTAACACTTGATCGCTTAGTATGTTGTTAATGCTTTCTTCATGACCCATACATGTTCCTATAACTATGAGATTATGCAACTCCGCTTACGGAGGAACACTTTGGGTACTACCAAACGTCACAACGAATCGGGTGATTATAAAGGAGTACTACAGGTGTCTCCAAAGGTACTTGTTGGGTTGGCGATTTCGAGATTAGGTTTTGTCACTCCGATTGTCGGAGAGGTATCTCTAGGCCTTCTCGGTAATACACATCACTTAAGCCTTGCAAGCATTACAACTAATGAGTTAGTTGTGAGATGATGTATTACGGAACGAGTAAAGAGACTTACCGTAACGAGATTGAACTAGGTATTGGATACCGACGATCGAATCTCGGGTAAGTAACATACCGATGACAAAGGGAACAACGTATGTCGTTATGCGGTTTGACCGATAAAGATCTTCGTAGAATATGTAGGAACCAATATGGGCATCCAGGTTCCGCTATTGGTTATTGACCGAGAATGGTTCTAGGTCATGTCTACATAGTTCTCGAACCCGTAGGGTCCGCACGCTTAACGTTTCGATGACAGTTCATTATGAGTTTATAAGTATTGATGCACGAAGGTTGTTCGAGTCCCGGATGTGATCACGAACATGACGAGGAGTCTCGAAATGGTCGAGACATAAAGATTGATATATTGGAAGCCTACATTTGGATATCGGAAGTGTTCCGAGTGAAATCGGGAATTTACCGGAGTACCGGGGGGTTACCGGAACCCCCCGGGAGGTCTATGGGCCTTAATGGGCCATAAGAGAGAAGAGGAAGGGCCGGCCAGGTGGGCTGCGCCCCCTCCCCTCTAGTCCGAATAGGACAAGGAGAGGGGGGGCGGCGCCCCCTTCCCTCTTCCCCCTCCTCCAATCCTAATCCAACTAGGAGAGGGGGAGTCCTACTCCCGGTGGGAGTAGGACTCCTCCAGGCGCGCCTCCCCAAGGCTGGCCGCACCCCCTTGGCTCCTTTATATATGGGGGCAGGGGGCACCCCATGACACACAAGTTGATCTACGGATCTTTCCTTAGCCGTGTGCGGTGCCCCTTCCACCATATTCCACTTCGTCATATCGTCATGGAGCTTAGGCGAAGCCTGCGCCGGAGAAGTCATATCGTCATGAGCTTAGGCGAAGCCCTGCGTCGGTGGAGCATCAACATCGCTCCACGCCATCGTCTTGACGAACTCATCCCGACACTTTGCTGGATCGGAGTCCGGGATCGCCATCGAGCGTAACGTGTGCGAACTCGGAGGTGCCGTGACGCTCGGTGCTTGGATCGGTCGGATCATGAAGACGTCGACTACATCAACCGCGTTGTTATAACGCTTCGCTTTCGGTCTCGAGGGTACGTGGACGGACACTCTCCCTCTCGCTGCTATGCCATCACCATGGTCTTGCGTGATCGTAGGAAATTTTTTGAAATTACTACGTTCCCCAACAGTCTTATCTTGCTTCCGCGGTATTGTGGGATGAAGCGGCCCGGACCAACCTTACACGTACGCTTACGTGAGACCGGTTCCACCGACTAACATGCACTAGTTGCATAAGGTGGCTGGCGGTGTCTGCTCTCTCCTACTTTAGTTGGAGCGGATTCGATGAAAAGGGTCCTTATGAAGGGTAAATAGAAGTTGACAAGATCACGTTGTGGTTATTTCGTAGGTAAGAAAACGTTCTTGCTAGAACCCAATTGCAGCCACGTAAAAGATGCAACAACAATTAGAGGACGTCTAACTTGTTTTTGCAGCAATTGTCATGTGATGTGATATGGCCAAGTTGTGATGAATGATGAAATGACATATTGTGATGTATGAGATCATGTTCTTGTAATAGGAATCACGACTTGCATGTCGATGAGTATGACAACCGGCAGGAGCCATAGGAGTTGTCTTTATTTTGTATGACCTGCGTGTCATTGAAGAACGCCATGTAACTTACTTTACTTTATTGCTAAACGCGTTAGCCATAGAAGTAGAAGTAGTCGTTGGCGTGACAACTTCGTGGAGGCACAATGATGGAGATCATGATGATGGAGATCATGGTGTCATGCCGGTGACAAGATGATCATGGATCCTCGAAGATGGAGATCAATGGAGCTTTATGATATTGGTCATATCATGTCACTACTATATAATTTGCATGTGATGTTTATTATGTTTATACATCTTGTTTACTTAGAACGACGGTAGTAAATAAGATGATCCTTACTACAATTTCAAGAAGTGTTTCCCTAATTGTGCACCGCTGCCAAAGTTCGTCGCTTTCTAAGCACCACGTGATGATCGGTGTGATGGATTCTTACGCTCACATACAACGGTGTAAGACAGATTTACACACGCGAAAACACTTAGGGTTTACTTGACGAGCCTAGCATGTACAGACATGGCCTCGAACACGGAGACCGAAGGTCGAACACGAGTCGATGGAAGATACGATCAACATGAGAATGTTCACCGACGAGACTAGTCCGTCTCACGTGATGATCGGACACGCCTAGTCGACTCGGATCGTGTAACACTTAGATGACTAGAGGATGTCTAATCTGAGTGGGAGTTCATTGAAATAATTTGATTAGATGAACTTAATTATCATGAACTTAGTCTAAAACTTTTGAATGATATGTCTTGTAGATCAAATGGCCAACGCCATGTCAACTTGAACTTCAACGCTGCTCCTAGAGAAACCAAGCTGAAAGATGACGGCAACAACTATACGGACTGGGTCCGAACTTGAGGATCATCCTCATAGCTGCCAGAAACAATATGTCCTAGAAGGACCGCTAGGTGACGCTCCGTCCCGCAGAACCAAGACATTATGAATGCTTGGCAGTCTCGTCTTGACGATTACTCCCTCGTTCAAGTCGCGGCATGCTTTACAGCTTAGAACCGGGCTCCAAAAGCGTTTTGAGCATCACGGAGCATATGAGATGTTCGAGGAGCTGAAACTTGTTTTCAAGCTCACGCCGGTCGAGAGATATGACATCTCCGACAAGTTCTATAGTTTTAAGATGGAGGAAAACAGTTACATCAAGGAGCACATTCTCAAGATGTCCAGGTTGCACAACCGTATGACCCACCGGATATTAACCTCCCCGATGAGGCGGTCATTGACAGAATCCTCCAGCGCTCCCACCAAGCTACAAGAGCTTTGTGATGAACTACAACATGCGGGGATGGTAAAGACCATTCCTGAAGTGTTCTCTATGTCAAGTCACCGAGGTTGAGATCAAGAAAGAACATCAAGTGTTGATGGTCAATAAGACCACTAAGTTCAAGAAGGGCAAGGGAAGAAGAACTTCAAGAAGGACGGCAAGGAGGTTGCCGCGCCCGTAAGCAAGTTGCCGGAAGAAGTCAAAGAATGGACCCAAGCCCGAGACCGAGTGCTTTTATTGCAAGGGAGGGTCACTTTGGGCGGAACTGCCCCAAATACTTAGCGGACAAGAAGGCCGGCAACACCAAAGGTATATTTGATATACATGTAATTGATGTGTACTTTGCCGACTCGTAGTAACTCCCGGGTATTTGATACCGTGCCGTTGCTCATATTTGTAACTCACAGCAGGAGCTGCGGAATAAGCGGAGATCGGACAAGGACGAGGTGACGATGCGCGTCGGGAATGGTTCCAGAGTCGATGTGATCGCCGCCGGCACGCTACCTCTTCATTTACCCACGGGATTAGTTATGAACCTTAATAATTGTTATTTGGTGCCAAGTTTGAGCATGAATATTGTATCCGGATCTCGCTTAATGCGAGATGGCTACTCATTTAAATCCGAGAATAATGGTTGTTCTATTTATATGAGAGATATGTTTTATGGTCATGCTCGATGGTCAATGGTTTATTCTTAATGAATCCGGCGTAGTATTACACATGTTTATAGCGTGAATACCAAAAGATGTAAAGTTGATAACGATAGTCCCACATACTTGTGGCACTGCCGCCTTGGTCACATTGATGTCAAGCGCATGAAGAAGCTCCATGCTGATGGACTTTTGGAGTCTTTAGATTATGAATCATTTGACACATGCGAACCATGCCTCATGGGCAAGATGACCAAGACTCCGTTCTCCGGAACAATGGAGCGAGCAACCAACTTGTTGGAAATCATACATACCGATGTGTGCGGTCCAATGAGCGTTGAGGCTCGTGGAGGATATCGTTATGTTCTCACTCTCACAGATGACTTGAGTAGATATGGGTATGTCTACTTGATGAAACACAAGTCTGAGACCTTTGAAAAGTTCAAGGAATTTCAGAATGAAGTAGAGAATCAACGTGACCGAAAGATAAAATTCTTACGATCAGATCATGGAGGAGAATATTTAAGTCACGAATTTGGTACACACTTAAGAAAATGTGGAATCGTTTCACAACTAACGCCGCCTGGAACACCTCAGCGTAATGGTGTGTCCGAACGTCGTAATCGCACTCTATTGGATATGGTGCGGTCTATGATGTCTCTTACTGATTTACCGCTATCATTTTGGGGATACGCTCTAGAGATAGCTACATTCACTTTAAATAGGGCACCGCCTAAATCCGCTGAGACGACACAAGATGAATTATGGTTTGGAAAGAAACCTAAGCTGTCGTTTCTAAAAGTTTGGGGATGCGAAGCTTATGTCAAGAAACTTCAACCTGAAAAGCTCGAACCCAAGTCGGAAAAATGCGTCTTCATAGGATACCCTAAAGAAACCATTGGGTATACCTTCTACTTAAGATCCAAGGGCAAGATCTTTGTTGCCAAGAACGGAACCTTTCTGGAAAAAGAGTTTCTCTCGAAAGAAGTAAGTGGGAGGAAAGTAGAACTCGATGAAGTACTACCTCTTGAACAGGATAGTAGTGCAGCTCAGGAAAGTGTTCCTGTGATGCCTACACCAACTGAAGAGGAAATTAATGATGATGATCAAGGTACTTCGGATCAAGTTGCTACTGAACCTCGTAGGTCCACAAGGACACGCTCCGCACCAGAGTGGTACGGCAACCCTGTCCTGGAAATCATGTTGTTAGACAACGGTGAACCTTCGAACTATGAAGAAGCGATGGCGGGCCCAGATTCCAACAAATGGCTAGAAGCCATGAAATCCGAGATAGAATCCATGTATGAAAACAAAGTGTGGACTTTGACTGACTTGCCCGATGATCGGCGAGCGATAGAAAACAAATGGATCTTTAAGAAGAAGACGGACGCAGATGGTAATGTCACCATCTATAAAGCTCGACTTGTCGCTAAGGGTTATTGGCAAGTTCAAGGGATTGACTACGATGAGACTTTCTCTCCCGTAGCGAAGCTTAAGTCCGTCCGAATCATGTTAGCAATTGCCGCATACTATGATTATGAGATATGGCAGATGGACGTCAAAACAGCGTTCCTTAACGGATATCTTAAGGAAGAGCTGTATATGATGCAGCCGGAGGGTTTTGTCGATCCTAAGAATGTCGACAAAGTATGCAAGCTCCAACGATCCATTTATGGACTGGTGCAAGCATCTCGAGTTGGAACATTCGCTTTGATGAAATGATCAAAGCGTTTAGTTTATGCAGACTTATGGAGAAGCCTGCGCTTACAAGAAAGTGAGTGGGAGCTCAGAGCATTTCTCATATTATATGTAGATGACATACTTTTGATGGGAAATGATATAGAATTCTTGGACAGCATTAAGGCCTACTTGAACAAGTGTTTTTCAATGAAGGACCTTGGAGAAGCTGCTTATATATTAGGCATCAAGATCTATAGAGATAGATCGAGACGCCTCATAGGTCTTTCACAAAGCACATACCTTGATAAGATTTTGAAGAAGTTCAAAATGGATCAGTCCAAGAAAGGGTTCTTGCCAGATTGCAAGGTGTGAGATTGAGCTCAGCTCAATGCCCACCACGGCAAAAGATAAAGAAGAGATGAGTGTCATCCCCTATGCCTCAGCCATAGGATCTATTATGTATGCCATGCTGTGTACCGACCTGATGTAAACCTTGCCATAAGTTTGGTAGGAAGGTACCAAAGTAATCCCGGAAGGAACACCGGACAGCGGTCAAGAATATCCTGAAGTACCGAAAAGGACAAAGGACATGTTTCGTTTATGGAGGTGACGAAGAGCTCGTCAGAAGGGTTACGCCGACGCTTAGCTTCGACACGATCCGATGACTCAAAGTCACAAACCGGATACGTGTATATGTTGAATGGTGGAGCAAGAAGCTGGTGCAGCTGCAAGCGAGCGCCGTGGCGGGATCTACATGTGAAGCGGAGTACATGGCAGCCTCGGAGGCAGCGATGAAGCAATTTGGGTGAAGGAGTTCATCACCGACCTAGGAGTCATACCCAATGCGTCGGGGCCGATCAAACTCTTCTGTGACAACACCGGAGCTATTGCCCTTGCCAAGGAGCCCAGGTTTCACAAGAAGACCAGGCACATCAAGCGCCGCTCAACTCTATCCGTGAAAATGTTCAAGATGGAGACATAGAAATTTGTAAAGTGCACACGGATCTGAATGTCGCAGATCCGCTGACTAAACCTCTCTCAGGGCAAAACATGATCAACACCGTAACTCTATGGGTGTTCGATTCATCACAATGTAACTAGATTATTGACTCTAGTGCAAGTGGGAGACTGTTGGAAATATGCCCTAGAGGCAATAATAAAAGCATTATTATTATATTTCCTTGTTCATGATAATTGTCTTTATTCATGCTACAACCAGTATTATCCGAAAATCGTAATACACGTGTGAATACATAGACTACAATACGTCCCTAGTAAGCCTCTAGTTGACTAGCTCGTTGGTCAACAGATAGTCATGGTTTCGACTATGGACATCGATGTCATTGATAACGGATCACGCCATTAGGAGAATGACGTGATGGACAAGACCCAATCCTAAGCATAGCACAAAGATCGTGTAGTTCGCTTTGCTAGAGCTTTTCCAAATGTCAAGTATCTCTTCCTTAGACCGTGAGATCGTAACTCCGGATACCGTAGGAATGCTTTGGTGTACCAAACGTCACAACGAATCGGGTGACTATAAAGGTGCATTACGGTATCTCCGAAAGTGTCTCTTGGGTTGACACGGATCGAGACATGGATTTGTCACTCCGTATGACGGAGAGGTATCACCGGGCCCACTCGATAGTGCATCATCATAATGAGCTCAAAGTGATCAAGTGTCCGGTCACGGATCATGCATTACGGCACGAGTAAAGTGACTTGCCGGTAACGAGACTAAACGAGGTATTGGGATACCGACGATCGAAGTCTCGGGCAAGTAACATACCGTCGACAAAGGGAATAGCATACGGGTTGCTTGAACCTCGACATCGTGGTTCATCCGATGACAACATCGAGGAGCGTGTGGGAACCAACATGGGTATCCAGATCCCGCTGTTGGTTATTGACCGAGAGCGCCTCGGTCATGTCTACATGTCTCCGAACCCGTAGGGTCTACACACTTAAGGTTCGGTGACGCTTGGGTTAATAGGAAGACTTGTATGTGATTACTGAATGTTGTTCGAGTCCGGATGAGATCCCGGACGTCACGAGGAGTTCCGGAATGGTCCGGAGGTAAAGATTTATATATGGGAAGTCGTCAAACGGACACCGGAAAAGTTTCGGGTCATATCGGTTTTATGGAGGGTCCACCGGAAAGGTTCCGGAGGACCACCGGGAGGGGCCACCCTTTTTGGGGGCCACAAGGGCTGCGTGGGAGGCAGCCAGCCCCTGGTGGGCTGGGCGCACCCCCTCCCCTTGGCCCATGCGCCTAGGGTTGAGGGGGAACCCTAAGGGGCGCCTTGCTTGGGGGCAAGCCCTCCCCCTGGCCGCCCCTCTAGATGGATCTAGAGGGGCCGCCTCCTTTCCCTATAAATAGAGGGTAGAGGGAGGCTGCACACACCATTGAAGGCGCAGCCCTCCCTCCCAACACCTCTCCTCCTCCGCGTGAGCTTGGCGAAGCCTCGCCGGAGAACAGTCCTCCATCCGCATCACACCGTCGTGCTGCCATTGGAGTGATCTTCCTCAACCTCTCCTTCCTCCTTGCTGGATCAAGACGAAGGAGACGCTGCCGTCCCGCACGTGTGTTGAACGCGGAGGTGCTGTCCGCTCAGCACTTGGTCATCGGTGATCGGAATCACGCTGGGAACGCCTTCATCATCACCACTCCCTCGAACGCCTCCGCACTCGATCTACAAGTGGTATGTAGATGCAAACTCTCTCATGACTCGCTGCTTAGTAGAACTCATAGATGGATCTTGGAGAAACCGTAGGAAAAATTTTAATTTTCTGCAACGTTCCCCAACAAAAACCCCTCTCGTTCGAACCAGGACATCTCGAAAGAGAAGGTATTTTTGTTACCCACGTGGTTAGGCTCCCCTGAATCCACGAATAATGGTGTGTGATCGGAAATTCCCCTCGGAAGAGCTTGCACCGTAACCAGAGGAAACTTTTGTTCCCACTCCACGCTTGCGAGAACTCGATCGAGTTTTTCATAGGTTGGGTTTGGCAGAGCATTAGCCCAGGTAAACTTTCTACCAGAAAGCTCTATCTCCCTCAGATCTAAGCTTTCAATAATGGTATTAAACATAAACGACCATCTGCCGTCAAAGTTACCATTATTTTTCTCCTCTCTCCTCCTAATGATATTGAAATCCCCTCCAACCAAAAGTGGAAGCTGTTCCGATCCACAGATTCGAACAAGGTCCGCCAGAAACTCTGGTTTAAGCTCAGGCTGTGTGGCACCATACACCGCCACCAAAGCCCAGCTTGAAACCATCTATTTTAGACCTGACTCAAACTTCACTGAAAGTCGCCCATCACTACACTTCGGCTTCAGCGAATCGCATCTCACGCCAAGTAAGATACCACCCGATCTTCCTCATGGAGGAGGCAATGCCAATCAAATCAATACCACCCACAAGAGAAGACAAAATCAAGCAAAGTTTTCTCTACCAGTCTCCGATAGAGCAATAAAATCCAGACGCCGCTCTAAAGCAGCCTCAGCCAGAAACCTTCTTTTAGCCAAGTCCTTTAGACCTCTGCTATTCCAAAAGATTCCTTTCATAATTCATCATGGAATTTTTTAGTAGTACGAATTCTAGCACTCCTACGAACTGCAGAATCAGGATATATCTTCCGCGTCCACTTGCGTTTTGGTATACTAGGCTGTGACGTCCGGTCCTCATAACCGGGTTCAACGGTAGTAGCAGCCTCAATCTCTATGGGCACATCATCGTCCTCAGACTCATGACTGCGGGGTGCTAAATCCGCACACAAACTATGCAACACTCGAACCCCTAGTGCATCAATCTCACCATCATTCATCGGTTTAACCGCTGCGAGATTACGAATAGCCTCTAAAGCACGCTCTGCCTCCAAATCTAATAAGTCATTCACCAAATTGGAAATCTCACTATCAGTATCTCCTAGTGAAACTCCTAAACGGTTTGCATTATCTATAATCGCCTCATTAGAAAAATGCAATAACGAATTAGAGATGTTGAAAGACATACCAGAGGAGATCGCATCATCCTGAAGCTTGGCCGCCCTCATAGCGCACCGCTGCTGCAAATCGTCCACCTCCGGGATGTCCAGTAAGCGGGCACTCATCCGAAGTCCCGTCGAGGCGGGGTCGGGGATTCCGCCAAAATCAACGACCTCCTCCCTAGTAAAGCCTCGCGCTGAATCCCTCAAAGGATCAGCCGAGGTTACCGGAAGAGGCGGCTGCGGACTCCCAAGCCCCCCAGATACAAGGCCCCCGACGTGATCCACGGCCACGGGAACGCGCGGGAAGGTGAAGGCGGGGGCCTCCTGCCCGCACCCTACACCCACCCCACCTGTCGGCTCCGGGGAGAGTATCGCCAGCGAAGGAGACGCGGTCCGCCTAACCGCCGGAGAAGAAGGGAGAGCCAGGGCCGCCTGCCCCAGCTCTCCCCCCAGCGCATCTGCAAGCGCGGGTGGTGCCGCCCCAACCGGGGAAGCAAGAGCCGAGGCCTCCTGCCTCAGGCTCACTCCCCCAGCGCTGGCCAAGGCCACCGGTACCGGCGCCACCGAAGGAGAGAGGTCCAAGCCTCCCGCACTGCGGACCATCGCCGGCGACATCAGCGTGACCTGCGCCAGACCCAGAGAAGGAGAGGCCGGGACCACCTGGCCTAGACTCCCCTCCCCACACCGAACCTCCGAGCCTGACAACATATCCCCGTTGGAGATCGTGGTAGGGGAAATCGGACCCACCTGAGGCTCCACCTCCGTAACCCCTCCCACCATCACAAGGCCATCCACAGCATCAAGCTCCAAAGGAGGAAGCAAACACTCAAAGCTGTCATCAGACTCCACCCTATCACTCCAAAGCCGGGGCGGAGCCGAAGCTGCCCCAAAAGACCCAAAACGCAGAGTGTTCATCGGAACCGATGGAGCCGATGTAGGCTCAACTCCAGAGCCATCACCAGGCAAGTGCTCAACCGGACTCGACCCATTGGCCCTCTCCTGTCCTGCCTCATCCGTCTGATCCCCACGAGCATCGGCATCACCATCCCCCTCATGCATATCCATAGCAGCCGCCGCCACCCCCTCGGCAAACAGCTCCGAATCCTCGAACTCGATCTCAAGAGGAAACACCTGTCCCCGGTAAAACCAGTTAACCACGTCCGGGACAAAATCAATGTCCAACACACCCACTAAGATCCGGGCCACCCCATGTGCTCGGGTGAAAACCATGTCCACTTCCTCGCCTTACCAACCATCATACCCAAACTCGCCACTACTCGAGCATCGGTCAAAGCTTCAGATGGGGCCCCTGAAAACCGCAGCCATACCTGTGTCAGCGGTTTGCCCTTAGGCTCCACCTTTTTCCACTCTTGGAACTCCAGGATACACTTAGTACCAGGCACCTTGCACAACCCAAAACTCAACAACTTTTATAAATCGTCCACCGTTAGGAAGTTAACCCTAAAGACATTGTCCTCGATCTGAACGAGCTCCCACTGAAAATCACCTGGAGCCAGTTCCTGAAGCCTTTGCACAATTTGAGCCTCAGACACCACCTCGCGAGTGACTTTCACAATGCCGAGTCATACTCGAGTCTTAACAGAATCTCCTCGCCGGGGACTCAAAGAAAGTGAGCTCGCACAATATACTCCATACATCGTGAGCGCAGGAGCCTGAACTATGGCCGGGCAGTCCCCCATACCATGAGCAATCTTGCCGCACAGGCTGCAGAGTTCCGTCAAGCACTCAGCAATAAAGTGGCCTTTCTCACCACATCTATAGCACAACATCTTTTCTTTCTTACGGGCCCCTTTAGACGGCCTCTCAGACTCGGCCCTATCCCCTGCCTCCGCATCACCTCTAGTAACAGGAACCTCCACGTTAGCCAAAGCCGTCACAACCTCCATCGCCTGGCTAGGCAACTCAGCCGACTGCACCGGATCGACATCCATATCCGTAGCTTCATGGTCAACCACGTGCTGTGTGGGGGGCGGCCTTGGGAACCGGCCACGACCAGTACCACGTCCACCCCCGCGGCCACCACGAAAGCCATGGTAACCACCTCTATGCCGGTTGTTCGGGCCAGAAACCCCCTCAACAAAACCACCAGCCGGACCAAGGAAAGGTCTCTCTTTAGTACCATCACTTTGCCAAGCGTAACCGCGTCCACCTCCCGTAGACGACGAACCCCGGTGCTGGCCTTTCCCATAGGCATCAAACCCATCATCTCCCCATCGACCTCTGGGCGCCCATTAGCTCCACCATCCCCGCACTCACCAGATCTCGAAGTGTCCGAACGCTCTTGAGCTGGCCTCGCAACATAGTGAGGCGGCGGCGCTGCTCGAGGAGCTGGCGGCGCAACACCCCGCCCCACACCGCCGCCGCACCGAAGGTCTCGGGAGGCACCGCCTCAAACTGGCAAGGACCGCGCTGGGGTCGCAGACCACCATGCTCGACACTCGCACCGCCGGACGCTGCATCCGGCGGCCGAGCACTCGCCAACACCCCGCCCGTGGAGGGACGAGACCGGGCGGTCGGGCGGGCGATGGCACCCTACCCGCAGCAGAGAGGAACCGGGCCGTGGGCGGATTCCGAGGGCTCCATCCTCGCTGCCAAGGGTTGGACGTGGCACCACGCCTGACCCGCCACCTGCACGCCGCGGCTTGCCCTAAGAACGCCGGAGCCGCGCCGGTTACCCGGCGGTGGCACCTCCCCACGGCCGGTTCCAGACGGGCGGCGGCACCACACCGCACGGGCCGACCCGCCGGCTCACCGCTTTTTCCCGCAGACTTCGACCCGCCATGACAAGCGGCGGATGCGGCGGCACGACCTCGATCCGAACGACGATGAGGACGCCGGCAAACCCTACGGCGCCGAGGGAGCGAAGGACCTGGACGAATCGTTGCATGCCTCGCGACGAATCCGACCGCCTCGTCCGATAATCCCACGTAAACCGCCCAAAGGACACCGCCCACTGCGACCCTTCGTGCCGGGCCTCATACCCAGCCGAAAGCAGCCCGCTTAGCACCGTAGGCCCAACAGCGCCAATCAGCGCGTTCAAACGAGCCTCTCGAGCCGCCATGACCGGGATCGGGCCGCGGCGCCGCCGCTGCCGCTACGCCGCCGCCGCCCTTCTTCCTTCTCCTTACCACCGCCCACGCCCGGAGGAACCAAATCGAGAAGAGTAAGTTTTGGGAGACTTACCTTGGGAATTGGTCCTTCCAAGGTCGAGATGCGACGCGCCGCCCTCCGTGAACGACGCGCGGAGCAGCTCCAGTTCTCTCCGGACGCAGTCCAGCCTCGCCGGATCCTCCGAGGATCACCGCCCCACAATCTGCGCCACTCGCCCTCATCGTAGCTGGATCGAACGCTTCACAAATCACATCCGAGGGCGTCGGTGAGTACTCCGACGAGCTGCCGGGACGCTCGCCGTCTTCGTCCTCATCGCCGCTATCCTCCTCCGCTAGCGCCTAAAAACGTCCGCCCACCTTCCGGCGATCACCGGAGGTGACATCCGTTCTCACGCCCGGCGGCATCGGGTCGCCCTAGAGTCGCCCCTAGAGTCGCCCCTAGAGTTAAATCACAAAGGTGCTACGGCTTTCACCCTATAAGGTATGCAGGTGTAAGAAGGTGATTAATCGTACCCACCCATGTGCCAAACAAGCAGTACACACATTGGCATGACCGTCTGAGAGAGCTAAAACCATACATGATTGGGATTGAGTCGATCCGTAGCGATCCATCAGACTAACATGCAATCATTGGATGGACTCTCTTGATTGTTTGGATTAGTAATTAGAATGTGTACCCTCTTTTCTCTTCCTTATTTTCGTCTAAGGCTCACACCAATTGCAATTTATTTTAAAAAAGAGTTGCTCCTGAAAATCATTCAAGGATGTAAGTGTAGTTTCATTTAGTCCTCTCTCTCATTTTTGAAATGTAATTGTGTTGCCAATTTTTTTTTAAATCGTCTAACGCCGCAGCACAAATTTGCTTCCATTTATTCATATCCCTCCTTGAGAAACCAAACCACACACGCGTGCATCTGATTTTAATTTTGTAAAATAATCATCCAGATGACTGCATAGTGGATCGAATTGCAAAAAACTTTGAATAATACAGAATCAAAAGTTAGCTAACTGGAAGATAGCAAGGTTTAAAGATATCAAGAAAAAAAAAGAACAAAAAAAAGTGTACAAAAGTATGCATAGCCACATATAAATGAGCTAAGAGAAATTGGCTAGAGTAGCAAAATAAAAATCTGCTCTAAATTGACTTTTTCTGTGCATCTTGACAATGGACATTATCATTAATTTGCATAGTTAACCAAATTGTAAGAACATTGCTTGCTTGATTTCTTCAGCTGGTAGCGACACAAATGTGATGAAAATAAAAGTTATACCAAAGACCTTCAAAACTGGTGTATCTACAAGAAATTAGCCTCGACCCACCATTCGGCGGCTCTCGTTCACCACAAGATCTCCACACAGCGAGCTGGTTAATCCGCAAGGCGCGAGGAAGGTTCCCATGCAGCTAAAGGAATCGGGGAGGTTTTGGCCCGGCGGGTTAGGAATCTGACCTTGCGGCAAGGAGTCGGGCGGCTGCATGTCCATCGAGGGAGCTCACAACCGCACCGCATCAACCACGGAATCTCACGGACGACGAGGACAACGACGGGCGGCGGCTGAACTAAATAACGGCAGAGCTGAAGAGTATGTATGTGTGCCGTGTATATTCGCAGGTGTTTTATCTTTACAGAAAAATATGGAAAAGAATAAGAAGAACTTGGCTAGAGTAGTTGGGTAGCAATGATTTTTCAAGGAGAAATTGGCTACAGTAGCAATTAAAAATTATCTGCTATATAATAATTTCTGTGCATTTTAGCCCTGGAAGTTATCATCGATTTGTGCTATTAACCCAATTGTAAGAAGTATATGAAATTTTTTTCTCCTGATTTACCCAAGCAGTAGCGGCACTAATTGTGAGGAAATTAAAAGCTACAGCAAAGCCTTCTCAAGTCGCTCTCTCGTGTGCTTGGTGTAATGAAACATATGAGGTAATTCGTAATGGTGACCATTTTCAACTTTCCAGCCATGCAATTTCGAGGTCTCGCTCATCGTGGCAAGAATGCAAATGTTTATTTTTCAGCCTCGTGCTGATGAGATTGTTGCTCCACCCTGGTTACCGATGCCTCCTATTCCCTGCCAATGTTCTCATTTGTCTTTTTGGCTTCTCTCATGTTATCCTCTACTGTTTATGTAATTGGCACATAATTAATGAACTAAGCTAGTGCTACTGACAAGTTATAACAAAGCAAAACAGCATCATGTTATCTACTCTCATGAAGACCGAAGAGGTAGTGTTATATATGAAGGAAAATAATCAAAAAAAAATAATGCGTATAAAAGTTAGTGGAGCACTTATTATTTTATCTATATGTGATGAATTCCCTTAAATTATGATAGGTGTGTTCTTAATTCACATATACATTGTAGGCATCCCTATAACTCGAGTTATTGCGATAAATGGCTAAGGTGCAACGCACATCACCCTACAGCATACACATTACACAACATGCACAGGTGTAAGACGAGAGATTAATCGGATAACCCTAGGTGCCAAACAAGCGGTACATACATTAGTATGATCGTTTGAGAGAACTAAAAACGAACATGACTAGGGATCAGGTCAATCCCTAGCAACCCAACCATTGGATGGACTGTCTTGGTCATTTGGATTAGTACTGGTGATGTGCTCTCTCTGTAGTTTCCTCTTTAGGCTCCCAAGACGAGCCTCTCACCAATTACGATTGTTCAAAAATAAGTTCTTCAAATCATTCAAAATAATAGTTACAATTTCATTTATTCCTTACTCTTCCGATTTGATCTTCTCTTATTACTGAAAATATAAAAAAATCTCGGTGCTACAAAAAGTTGCTTCCATTTATTCCTCTTCCTCCTGCAAAACGAAGCCACACATAGGCATCAGTTTTTCAGTTCGGTACCAGTCAAGGTTTACACCCTTTAGCATCTTTCAAGTCCAGACATTGATACAAAAATCATCATGATGTGTGAGACATTGAGAGTATCGAACAGATAATTTATTTGAATGATGCTGAATTGAAAATCAGTTAGCTAGAAGATAGCCAGGGTGTAAAGTTATCAAGAAAAAATACAGAAATAACTCCATGCGAAGAAAATAAGTGGATTATGGGTCACCAAAAAGAAGTGCTCTCTTATGGAGCAACTATGGAATGCATAATTGCCTCAAGGGGTGGTTTTAGTGAGCGGGCCTAGTATCGTTCATGTGTTCACTTATTCGTTCGTTTGTTTCTTCTGTTTTTATTCGTTCTTTCTTTTCTTATTACTTTTATTTATGTTTCTTAAATTGAAAAATATTTGACTTAATTTTTAGAAACAGTTATCTAGCATTTAGAAATTGTTCATGCAGTGTAAAAGCATGTTTGCGCAACCTTTAACAAACGTTGATAGAATTAAAAAAAAACGTTCATGACGTTTAAAAAATATTCACGTGTTTCAAAAATATGTACGTGGCATTTTTAAACAATTGCTAATATAATGTAAAACAAATGTCCACATAAATTCGAAAAAAAGTGTCTACCATTTAGAGACATGATCATGTGGTCTAAGAATATGTTCGCACCATTTTTAAATGTCACATGAAAGATTCTAAAACCAGTCAAAACTGGTTTGTAGAACTTCTCAAAACCAATTTAATGGACCGGCTCCCAACGCGAGAGGGAAGGCGAAGCTACATCTTGCAGTATGCGTAACATAGCTCCGTCGATTTCTTTCGGTGAAGAAAACAAAAGTACGTTATGGGCCGACGGGCTATAGCCCATTGTCAACAATCTCCCGACAGGGCCATCTGACCGGCAGGCGCCAGGGAGGTTAAGAGAGCCAACTCAACCCCTCCAAAAACGGAACAGATTGTAAACAGAGCCAACGAGGCAGAGTAACCACTCTTTCTACAGCCCTGCACCTAATAATAACCCTAAAGCTTGCTACTTGTAGATGAATACACATATTAGACTGGAAAAGAGAAATCATCGGTCGATCGATCAGAGGAACTTCTGAAATTCAATAGGAGTAAAGCTAAAAAGAATCTGTGAGCATTCTGTTAACCACAACAGCAACCAGTCCACAGCCACAAGGCCAACAAAATTCCCAACACTTCCATGTTTTTTTGTCTGCCTCTCGATTCAATTCCGTATGGGAGCACCAAGGTTCTATAAACATCCGCACAAGGTCGTTCAACCGATCGCTACTAATTACACTCCCTACAAGCTCAGGTAATCATCAACCCCCACCCAAAAGCTCCCTGGCCTCCAACAATGCCCGGATGCAATGCAGCAGTGAGAGGCCTCGAAGTCATGACAGCTACCAAAAATATCTCAGAAAGAATAGGCACGCCCTCTCACCTTGGCCGGCCCTGCGCGCACAACAACCCAGCTGCAGCAAAAATGCTCCCACGGGAGGCGGAAATGCCGGAGTCCTGAACACGTGGAGAGCCACTCGATCTGTGCAAAATGAGACACGCTCGACTGCCGGAAAGTGCACGCAGCCGCGCGGTTCAGTGCTGCTATTGCGCGCATGAGCTGTTGCTAGACTTCGATTCTTCCAGGATCCGGTCCATGTATCCGCGGAACTTCTCGGCTTGGGGCCCCGGTCTTACGATGTTGACGTTGCTCCACTGGGAGCATGGATCGCTGAACCACCTCTTCCTGCCTGTGCACCACGCTCCGGGAACAGGTCTGTGGCGCCACCGCTGGAGTATTTTCTCATCAATCTTGTCCAACAGATACTCTTTCTCTCGGAACTTCCTAGCAAAGGGCACCCCGCTCTCCACAATCTCCTCATAATGTGTGATGTTTAGAAACCGGGGCTCCATCTGAGGTGGGTCGTCCCAGGCCACGTACCGCAAGTCGTTGTTCACCGTGAAATTGCGGTAGTCCGAGTTGCACGCGACCGAGTGGAAATAACCTTCCAGAGGCAGCATCACGTTGGTGAAGTACATGAGAAGGGTTCGAGGGAGGTTCTCCCATCCGAAAATGCAGTACTCTATAAACCGCCGGTTTAGAATGACCCAAGGAGAACCTATCAGAAATGGAACACGTATAAGGACGAAAAGTATTTGGTCCAAAGGAAGGACGGGGAAGTAGAAGCAGAGGTATAATAATAGTACCTGTGAAGAATTTGAAACCATCTGGAGTTGCCCGTTTCTCTGTGGATTGGAAGAACTGATTCCTGCCAGCCAGATATATCCCGGCATCTACTATGACTGGTTGCACTCTCTGAGACCTGCAACAATATATTGGTGAAACTAATACCAGTGCAGCTAAATTCTTACTAAGTTCAGATAGTACATACTCTTTCCATCCAATATCACTAGTGTGATCGATGAAGTTGAGGTGCCTTGGCACAGACGAGAAGACATGGATCAGGTCTGTAGGAAGCAAAAACATAGAAGACCATAAATACCAGAGAAGTCAGGAGCACTCAAGCTTCATTAACTACCATAAAGTTTCATCAGTTGAGACATTCACACATGCGCAAAGGTAAAGTGTATACGTCAAACTTAAATAACTCCAGACTGACGATAAGTAAGTTTTTTCCTTAAATCACCCTAACAAGTAGCAACATAAACAACCAAACGCAGATCAATAGTGTGGGTTCAACATGACTTAGGAAAGAGAGAATAAGATATGAGGAGGAAGGTCTGGGAGAATTACATATGCATGTTGGGGCTAGCATGTTACATACATTTTCTGCGGGAAAAGATACAAGAGACCTATCGTATATGAGAAGACAAAATATATGATGAGGTCCAGGCAAGGATAACTGTAGTATGTGGACATTGTACTTACTGTACTATGTGAAAGATAACTAGGTAATATGTATTAATAAATACCAGATTATTACTATGCTAAAGCAAGCTAACCCAAGAAAAAAATATGAAGTACATTACAGTCAAGCTAGGGAACAAGTACTCCCTCCGTTCCACAATACATGCCTTCCATTTGTCAAAATATAGATGTATCTAGACATGTTTTAGTATATAAGTACATCCATTTTTGGACAAATGGAAGTCAAGTATTTTGGAACGGAGGGAGTATATGAGTAAGAGAGTAACAGCAGCACGTAACTTCCAAGTATGCAGTGAATCTATGATAGATAATTTTCACTTTAAGTGACTGTTGCATTTCCGCGATGACTTTGGGAGGAAGATGTGGGCAGATGACCACTTTGGGGGGAAGGGACACAAGAAGGGGACTCTCAGGACTCAATTAAGTTGCTGTGTCTTTTGTCTGATCCATCAGTCATGTTTGCTTAAAATTTAAGGTTTCCTCATGCACAACTCATGGATTTTGGGATTAGGAAACACACAAGATTCATTGCTCAACTGTATGACGATATTTTTTTTCCCTCCATTTTTTGTAAGTCCTGCTTATTTATTCAATTTCACCAAAGGCCCCCTTATTTGTTAGAAACAACTTCCCCAAGACAATCAGCATAAAAGAAACATGAATGTAGCTTAGATGTTGTCAATTAGCATTTGGTCATATGCTCCGTATAAAACGGGTGATTGCTACATGCCCGAAACAAAGCTACACCTAGAGTGTTGCATAGAGCTGACAAGTTTGATGAGCTTCGATATGAAGAGAAGACAGGAGATAGTAGGTAGTTCAGTGGGTTTGGGCTTTGACAACAGGAAGCAGGAACACAGCAATTGACGAAAACAAGATGCCAAACTATATTTAGTAGTGTATATATATTGTGGTATACTATGTTCCTGTCAAGGGCAGCTTTCGCACCAGTGCCTAAAAACATTGTAAACAAGTACAAATACTCCGTTGCTACAAGTCAGCCAAACATAGATAATTATGCATCTAATACTAGTAATTGCACAATGTGACAACAAGCATTAAACAGCACTTAAAACAAAGCAGCATCACAAGACAGATTTAATTCCGGGGGCTACAACAACAGCTCAACCGAACTGCCGAAAATGTCCCTTTGCAGCTCGACAATTGAAGAAAGAAACGCCTCCCGAATCCCCGAACAAGGCACCAATCAGATTTGTGCTAGATCCGGAAACTTCCCAAACTAATTGTGCAGTGCTAGATTGGGGAGGAACATCCATTTCGAATCTTACCGTCCTGGGTGAGGAGGGGGTAATCGGCGGCGCTGAGCGTGACGAACCAGTCCCACTCGGCGTCGAGCCGGAGCAGGGCGGCGGCGGCGCGGAGCGTGGCGGCGAGGCCGGAGGAGCCCATGGGGGTGCCCGCGGCGGGGCGGCCGACGACGTCGACGTTCCCGAAGGCTGTGATTGCGGGTGCGGCCCGCGCGACGGCGGCGGCGAGCTCAAGGCGCTCGGACTCGGGCGCGTCCGCGGAGAGGTGGAGCAGGTACTGGTTCCTGGGGTGGTAGACGGCGAGGAGCAGGCGCAGGAGCCTGCGGCCGTCGCCGCGGCCGCCCGAGAGCAGGTAGGCGAAGGAGGGCGGCGCGGCGGCTCCCCGGCGCACGTAGGAGGGCGGCGGGAGGCGCGCGAAGAGCGCGGAGGAGGCCGAGTAGCCCGAGAGCGCGGAGAGGAAGAGCATGAGCGAGACGAAGGAGACGGACACCAGCGGCAGCAGCCACTTGTCCGCTGCCCCCATCGCCGGCCCCGCCTCGGAGCCGAGCAGGGAGGAGCAGGGAGGAGTTGCGGTACGGAGCAGCAGAGGCAGGGCTGAGCTGCAGCTAGCCGGCCGCGCAGGGGACGCGAGCAGGCGGCGCGTCAACGCCGGGGCGCCCGGGGGGCTCCGGCGAGGGCGGCCGCGGCGGCGGGGCGCGGGATCGCTGCTGCTAGGGTTTGGCGGCGAGATCGCATCGGGGGTGGGGAATGGCGGGCGAGATCGGCAGCTCGATCTCCTCTGCCTCTCGCGTACGTTTCTCTCTCTCTCTCTCTCTCTCTCTCTCTGCCAGGCCTCGCGTACGGAGGTGGGAGAGAGAGCGTGAGGCGCCTGTCGCTATGTACCGGCGCCAACCCAAGCCGGACACGTCGACGCGGCCGCCGTAGCCCCCATGACATGCCGGCCCCGCGCGCCCGGGCCCGCAAGTCAGCGGGGGCCGGGGCCGACGGGCCTGGGTCGCGTGGCGGCTGGGCAGAGGGAGCGGGGAGTTGTCGGATGGGGCGAGCGAACGGCGCTTGCTTCGGGCCGACGACACTGACGCGTGGGCCACCGCGGGGTGCCGCCACCGCGCGGTAAAGAATCGAGGATCCATCGGGTGGGGGGGTGGGTAGGTGGTGGGGATTAGGGGGATGGTATCCACGGACCGTGGCCCGCCCTGTCAGTGAGACGCTCGGGGGGGTCACCGTCGTGGGGCCCGGGCGCAAGTCAGCGAGGAGCGCAAGTTTTAATTTTAGTTTTTTCTTGTTGCGTGGGATGGGAGGGGATGCAAAGCTTTAACCGCTAGCGTTTGTCCCCCGCGCGCGCGCGCGCGTGCATTTGACGTAAGTACGTACGTACGTACGTCTTTGCTTAATTAGTGTAACTACTAAGACGACTTTGCGTGTACTTGTTCCTCGGCGGCTCGGCCTAATGTGGCCGCTAAAGTACTACTCCTCCTAGTGTAGTGTAGGCGAGATCTCTTTCTCCCTTTCGATCCAACCCAAACTCTCGCCTCCTTTTTCTCCCTCTTTTCGAATTGAGTCTCTATCGCTTTGCTGCGTGACACCAAGGTAGCTGAAACGACCCCCGCCAACCATACCATCTTGGATGAACCCATCACGCTCACAGCTCCGCGGGATCCTTTCCCTCCCCTCGTGCAAAGCCGGCGGCTAGGGTAAAGTTCTCCTCCTCCCCTCCCCCAAGCTTCGTCGTCGGGTCAGCCTGCGGATTCTTCTTTCATCTACTCGCCGTTCCGACAACCGCTGATGGGGAGGAGAAATCAGGTGTCTCGGCTCTGGCTAATGCTTTAGAGCAACTCCAACGTGCTGACCCAAATGGACGGCAATTTCATCCGTTTTTTGTCCGTTTGGGTCGGCCGCCCGCCCGGTGTCCGCCCTGTTTTTCATATAGGTTGGCAATACGCCAACGCTACCGTAATCCATATGTGCAGCGCATTTATTGGGCTGCCCAATTGTACATTGATTTGCATTCAAACATATTGTGAAATGAAAATGTTACCAAGCAAAATAGCTTAGCCGCCCAAATAAATAGTATAGTTTTACAAGCCAAATACAAATAAAAATGTTTCACATAGTTTTGCAAACGAGTAAAAGAAGATACATCTATTGGTTGCCAACATGAATCCACATATGCTCAACCAAATCATTTTGCAGTTGCACGTGAGTTTCTCAATCACGCATGTCTTCATGAAACTGATTGAACCGCTCAAATGTTGCCGCTACTCCATGCTCAGGCACAACATTCTCACCCTGAAACTGAAAGTCTTGATCGTACAGACGTTCCGGGCGCTCGTCTTCTACGATCATATTGTGCATGATCACACAAGCAGTCATCACCTCTCATAGTTTCGTGCTCCAAGTATTAGCAGGATATCGAACGATGCCCCATAGAGATTGCAAAACACCAAAGGCACGCTCGACATCCTTCCTAGCACTCTCTTGCTCTTGGGCAAATCTTTTCCTTTTCTCTCCGACAGGGTTGGATATTGTTTTGACAATAGTGGTCCATTGAGGATAGATGCCGTCATCCAAATAGTACCCTTTGTCGTAGTTGTGGCCGTTGACAATAAAGTTCACCGGTGGGCTGTTGCCTTCGGCAAGCCTAGCAAACACCGGCGAGTGCTGAAGCACGTTGATATTATTGTGTGATTCAGCCATGCCAAAGAAAGAATGCCAGATCCAGAGATCTTGAGACGCCACGGCCTCTAGTATGACAAAGGCAAGCCCGACATGTCCCTTTATATCGCCCTTGCCAAGCGTATGGGCGTTCTTCCACACCCAAAGGCATGCAATCTATGCCGCCAAGCATCCCGAAGCCCTCGCCGGCATTCATCGCCGACAAACGGGTTGTATTTTCAGTTGTAGGCTCTCTCAAGTACTCGGGCCAAACACAAGAATCACAACCTTCCGTAACTTATACAGAGACTCTAAGCATGTAGACTCGCTTATACGGACGCATTTCGCCAATGAGATCACGGCACTCAGTATGCAAGCATTCGGATGGCGGCAGGCATTTCGATAAGAGGAGAAAACAATCTTGCCGACGGCATCCTCTTTGCACTCAAGTAGTCATCATAGCCACCACTCCCTCTCTAATACGGTTGAAAACATGCCTACTCATACAGTAACCGGCGGTGGAATTTTTGATGTTTGAACAACGGGTTTGTTGTATCAAAGTAGTCCTTCCAAAGAAGGAAATGTCCGCTTCTGGCATGCGATTCAACGCGGAAGGTGGCCCAAATGGAGCCACGGAACAACGGCCGCTGGCTGTTGAGGTGGTGATGGACCAACACGGAAACCAATATCTCCTCCTCGTCGTCGGACGACGAATCGTCAGAGTCGCAAAGGAAATTGTGGAAAAAGAACTCGTCGGCGGAGTTCATTTTCGTACCTTGGCAAGTTGTCGAACAGCTTGCGGGTGTCGAAGAAGGAGACGGCCGGCGAGCGAAGACGCGGCGCCCAAGACCAGCTAGCTGCCCTGTCGGCGTCCGACGAGCATGCCGGTCGGATGTGGCGGGGGCGGCGAGGCGTCTTGTTCGTCATGCGGCGGTATCAGGCGCGGGGAAGCGGCAATGAACCGCTTGTTCCCGGCGGCAAAACGGGCGGCGGCGACGGTAAGGCGGCGTTGTTGGGCGGATGTGGAGGTGGTATCACCGGAAGAGTCGCCGCAAAAATGGGCGACGGCGTCGGTGACGGAGGGCGGGGCAAGGTTGCTTGTTGGTCGGGGTGAGGGAGGCCAATGTGCCTCATACCGGCGGGCCCGGGACAGAGAGGGCGCTGCGTCTGTCTCGTGTCCGCTACGACGCGCAATCCGGCTCAAAATTGGGCCGGGTATGGGTCGCCCACGGACGAAAAACGGACGCGCGCCCGTTTGGGTCGGCGCGTTGGTCTGCCTTTTCTGTCCGAGCCGACCCAAACGGACGGTCGTGGACGAAATGGGTCGCCCCATTGGAGTTGCTCTTAGATCATGTTTTATAGTCATCGTGGTGTCGGTGCTCGAATGAATGGCGACACCTCATCGTCGAGTTTGCCTTTTGATCATTGTTCCTTCTCGGTTTCGTCTGCCAATGCGGAGTTGACGGCGGAGCTCCGGCGTAAATCCTTCGATCTTCATGAGGCGACGAGGTTAGGGTTTCTCGTCGTGGCGTGCGCGAGGATGCAATCTGGTCGGTACGAGGCGCTTTGGAGATCAATTCAAGGATTCGTTTGGGATGCATGCGATAAGACTTCTCAGCTGTAATTAACAAGTCAGGGCGGCCCCGATAAGAGAACGGTGACAGGGGTGCGTAGACAGCTCGTTCTGCTGATTGTTCGACGGTCCAAATACCTTGATGTTATTTTTATTATTTCTTGGATGATTTATACACTTGATGAACTTTTCTAACAGATCTCTGTATGTAGACCTCACTTATGAATTTTCTTCTTGATGTTAAACAAACAGTTTTGGGTGGGAAGGGGGGGATCTACGTTGACTAGCCCTCGCTTTAGAAATCTGCTTTACTACTAGTCGCTCTACCGCACCTGAGTTCTGAGTGTGTTGCAGTTGACACCTGCTACCTTCGGTTTTTATTTTTTATTTTATCTTGGGCCAGAGTAGTATGCATGGTAGTTAATTGGGCCGTCTGCACTTTCAGAGGAAACCGTCGTCATTTACCTTGGAAAGATCGACTGCTGGCTTCTTGATACAGAGAACACCGTGTCCGGTTTTGTGAATGAAGACGGCACATGAGAGAGGGGGACGGTTTCTAGTTGGATGGATCCTGTTTCAGATAGGGAGGGAAACAGAGCGAGACAAATGCAATTAACACATCTCCCCGTAGCGTAGGCCGCGTATCCCCATCCACTCTGGAATCAACGTCACCGAATCACGGCTTGTTCTTTTGCGCACACTATCCGTAGAGGAGGCAACGGCTACTCCACTCCACTCCACTCGCGGACTCCGGAACTAGCTAGTACAGTAGCTAGCTGGTGAGTCAGCCTGTCGTGACCAGTGACCACGACGATGCTACCACTCCTTCACGGGTCGCCCGCCACATGGACCACGACGTGGATCCGATCTCCCTTTTTTTAAGCGTGGGTCCGATCTGTTTTTTTTCTTTTGAGGGGGAGAAAAATTTATTAGGGGTGGATCCCATCACTTTTTGTTCGAACCTGTCGTCCGCTTCGGATGCGACGGCCCAGCGTGACAGACGTACGTTTCCAAACAAGGCCCCGCCGTCCAGACGACCGGCCCAGCGGCGGCCCAGGTCGCCGATGGCAACGCTCGCTCTCGCTCTCTCTCTCTCTCTCCCCATCCCATGCCACGCCGCAACAAACTAACCACCACCACACAACGCGCCTCGAGCGAGCTGGACGGAGAACGAGACGAGGCTTAAGCCTGACGCTGAGGCTAAACCCCTACCCCGTCCTCCTCCGCTCGTCGCCGGTCGCCGCGGGATGGAGATCAAGGGGCTGGGGCAGCTCCTGGCGGCGCTGGCCGCGGCGCTCTTCCTGCGGGTCGTCGCCGCGGGGGCCGGCCCCGCGCTCCTCCCGCCCGCGGAGGACGACGAGGGCGAGGACCTGGAGGCCGGCGAGGGCGGCGGGGTGCGGCCGGTGACCATCCGGTGGGCCCGCGTCACCTGCGCCCTCAAGAACAAGCGCGGGGACATGGTGAGTCGCTCCGATTGACGCCGCCCTCCCCGGCTCCCCCTCTGTCTCTCTTCTCGCCGGAGTCCCGTGGCCGAACACCTTGCGCGCGCGCGCATTGGTCTGGTCTCTCTCTCGTGCTACATGGGTGATGGGTTGGGGGCGCACGATAGTGTGGGGCCACGTTTCGGCTGGTCTGAGTGGCTGGCGCTGGGCCCTGCTGGGGCGTTGACTGGTTGACCCCGCGATGTGTCAGTGGCACTCGACAGTGAGGCCATACTGTAGATGTAGGTCAACCTTCATAATTTTGCGTGGGCTACCTAAGCATTGTCTGAATGATTCAGAGTATACACACCCTACATTGTTCATCATGTGATGCATAATTATCGCTGGACCGAGTGGCGTAATTTTGCATCAGGCAACGATTCAGAGTATGCACACCCTACATTGTTGACCCCTGGGACAAGTTGCATAAATTTGCTTCGGCTAACCCTTGTCTGAATCATCCAGAGTATGGAAACCCTGTATGTATGTATTGTTTGTGATGTGTTGTGTGATTTTGGCAGGCAAGGTTCCTGCTGTCAAATCTGTCCGGGGAGGCGAAACCCGGGAGGCTGCTAGCGCTCATGGGGCCGTCAGGGTCCGGCAAGACGACGCTGCTCAATGTGCTGGCAGGGCAGCTCACGGCATCAACTTCCTTGCACCTCTCGGGCTTTCTCTATGTCAATGGCCAGCCTATGTCGCAGGGCGGTTATAAGTAAGCTATGCTGATTCCAATTGGGGTCTCATCTTTTGCAAAGGCTTGTGGAATAGAAACTCATATTATAAGTGTTACGTTCTGTAGGATCGCTTATGTGAGGCAAGAAGACATTTTCTTCTCGCAGCTCACGGTGCGGGAAACACTCTCCCTTGCCGCTGAACTCCAGCTTCCCGACACGATGTCTCCTGAGAGGAAGGAGAAGTATGTTAATGATCTCTTGTTTCGCCTTGGACTGGTAAGTTATCGATGAATGGCAGATGGCAACATGGTTTGGTTGTTCCTTTTTCAGTTTGTAGGGGAACCTACACAGCTCTTGGATGAATTTACAGGGAACTTACATGATTGTTGGATGATCAATATATGTCAATTTGATTTGCATTTTATAGTACTATAATTATGTATTCATTTCTTTTGATGAAAGGTCAACTCTGCTGATTCTATTGTGGGTGATGCAAAAGTACGCGGAATTAGTGGTGGTGAAAAGAAGCGCCTCTCGCTTGCATGTGAACTGATCGCAAGTCCTTCAGTCATCTTTGCGGATGAACCAACAACAGGTATTTTACCTGATTACTGTTTCCTTGCGTTCCCTGGTTTGAATTTGCCTTTCATTTTACTTCTGTATAGTTATTGTAGTTAGATTTACTTGCACGGCAGCAAATGCTTGGTCACTTCTTCTTCCACCTAGCAAATGTATGTAAATAGATAGTCATATACAGAAACTTAATGAAAAAAAACTAGTAATGCATAAACCCACTTCACTGAAATGGAAGGTTAACTGTGATTACATGGGACCTTGACAATGTTGTGGCCTTCCCAAAGGGCAAGGAGGTTGCTGTCCTGGTTATTCCTGTAAAAAAAATCATGGTAATACTATAGAAGTACATGATGACTGTAAAAACAATATTCCCTGTTTGTACTGTCACCAACCTAAGTATTGTCTCAGGAAAGACAATCCACCTAAGTATTGTCTCAGGAAAGACAATCCACCTAATTATTGTCTCAGGAAAGACAATCAACCTAAGTATTGCCCACGACCCTACGAAGGAAAATGATAGACTGTTCTTGCTGTTAAGCTTCATGCACTAGCCAACGGAACCAAAAGTCCGAACTCTGATGGAAAGGGCTAGGCAATCCACATATACACTTCAACACTTACAACTTTCTGTTTTAAGTGGGATCCCTTATTGAAGTGTTGAATCTTCATGTGAATCAGCTTTTGTTTTTCTGAGACCCTATCCTGAATATTAATTAAGAGTTTTTTAATCGCTTGGTATGACAGCCATAAAATATGAACTGATAACACATGAACTCTTTTAGGCCTTGATGCATTCCAGGCAGAGAAGGTGATGGAGACTCTTAGACAACTTGCAGAAGATGGACACACTGTGATTTGCTCTATACACCAGCCGAGGGGTTCAGTCTATAGCAAATTTGATGACATTGTGCTACTGTCAGAGGGAGAAGTTGTATATATGGGGCCTGCAAAAGAAGAACCTCTTAAATACTTTGCATCATTAGGGTTATTATTCTGTCATCACTTACATCCCTTTCTGGCATTCGATCTTTTCTGAAACATGATTTTTTCTATGATTCCTAGTACATATCTTGAATGTATGTACTGCACTTATTTTATTTATAATACAGTTACCAGAGTTAGGTTAATACCAAGGCATATATTGTATTTTGGTAACACATCTCAGTCATTGTGTATTTGACACCGTAGCATGTCACTGTCACTTTGTTATAAACATGGATATGGTGACGTGTCAACATTTTAGTATTATCCATGTGGCCAACACGTATCGAAGCAAGTGTTGCATAAGTAGGCTTAGAGGGTGGTATTCCATCCCTAGGCATACATTAGTACTTCATGTTTTCAGCAGTTCAGGTTCTATTGTACATTTGATTTTTCGCACTTGCTTCAAGCTTAAGTACTTCTTCATTTGACCATATGTATCCCTGTTAGGAGAGCCCTAAAATCAAACATTCGCGATGCTGGAATTTTTTACAGTGTGGCTAATGTTTGTTTAGCTGTTTATGCCGTGAAACATACTACAGGCCTATTTTAACTGCTTAAGTTTTGGCCTGCATCTCATTCTGCATATTCTGCACCTGTACTATTACTGATTAATGATCTGAGTTTGTTCACTTCATCAGGTACCAGTGCCCAGATCATGAGAACCCTGCCGAGTTCTTGGCTGATCTCATTTCCACTGATTATAGCTCAGCTGAAAGTGTACAGTCATCACAGAAAAGGATTGAGAACCTAATTGATGAATTTACAAATAAGGTTCTGATTACTGAATTTAACAGTCCAGTAACACAATCGGAGGGCTCTGAATTTTCTACCAAACTTGCTCAGAAGTCTACTAGAAAGCAAAGACGTGGTTGGTGGAGACAATTTCGTTTGCTGTTCAAGAGAGCATGGATGCAGGTTTTCACTAAACCTTGTTTGATAGTGTCTTCCAGCTTTTGACCCCTTTAATATGTTTTTCCTACTTCTGCCTTTAAACACGTTGATAGGTTATTTTGGCATATGTGTTTAGTGTAAAATAAATCAAACCTATACTGTACCAAATTTAGGAGATCTATCTTTTCAATATTTTCTGTAAGTTGACACTGGTGGCACAATTGTGCTTTCACCAAGTCTGTGGCTCATATAGATGTCATACCTAACTACTGCATGAAATAAGCAAGTAAACAAGAAAACGGCTCTTGATGCTAACAAAGCAAATTGAAGAAAACACAATTAGCTTGAGTAGCTTCAAGACATCTGAGCTTAGCTGCCTAAAATCTAAATGGTGATTGACTATCACCCTTTCATTAGTTGATTGTGAGAAGTATTTCAGGCTTTTCGTGATGGACCAACAAACAAAGTGAGAGCAAGAATGTCTGTTGCTTCAGCAATTATATTTGGATCAGTGTTCTGGCGAATGGGGAAAACTCAAACTTCCATACAGGATAGGATGGGACTTCTTCAGGTAGAATGTCTTGATTCTATGGAACAAACACATTCTGATATTTGATCTTATCGCTATTTCCGTTTTGTCTTAAATAACAGTTTCTCTAAAAAAATGGCTGAGCACTTCCTCATACTGTTCTGTTTCCTATCATTTCACGAGTTAGGTGGCTGCCATAAACACAGCAATGGCTGCTCTGACAAAGACGGTGGGGGTTTTCCCGAAAGAACGAGCTATAGTTGACAGAGAACGAGCAAAAGGTTCCTATGCACTAGGACCATATCTCTCATCTAAGCTGCTGGCCGAAATTCCGATTGGAGCAGCATTTCCGTTGATGTTTGGATCCATTCTCTATCCAATGGCTAAACTTCATCCAACAATTTCGAGGTAGGTATTATCCCCAGATCAAAGTTTAATGTGCTGTGCAGCACCATAATTACATACCAGATGGTAGAATTTGGCACTGTTTAGCTTATGCATATTCCTAACAAATATTTCATGCTTCGTATTCAGATTTGCCAAGTTCTGTGGCATTGTGACTGTTGAATCGTTTGCCGCATCAGCCATGGGTCTTACTGTGGGAGCAATCGCTCCTACAACCGAAGCTGCGATGGCTCTTGGGCCATCCCTTATGACGGTGTTCATCGTCTTTGGAGGATACTATGTGAACCCTGATAACACCCCCGTCATCTTCCGCTGGATCCCAAAAGCGTCTCTGATCAGATGGTAATACTTATTCTTGAGATACTTAGTGGCTCCTGGCATAATAGTGTGGGATAGCTAACATCTAGATGTCCCTTTGTGTTTATTTTTCCAGGGCCTTTCAAGGACTTTGCATCAACGAGTTCAAGGGTCTGCAGTTTGAGCACCAACATTCTTACGACGTTCAAACTGGTGAACAGGTATGGCCCATTCATGTGAACTGCAGTTTCACTGCCACCAAATACAGAACTTGGTCAAGGAAATATTGTTTAATCAGGGATGATATTTGAGTAATGGTGTATGCAAACGAAGAAAAAGCTCATATGCTCTAAACATATATAAGTACTGGATGGCCACTTATACTACGTAGATGTCAGGCTAATAGCTCATTCTCATCTATTTCTACCGAGAGATAAATATGCCTGTTTAAACGTATGCTTTTGTCGGTGGCAGGCCCTGGAGAGATTTTCGCTGGGAGGAATCCGCATCGCGGACACGCTGGTTGCGCAGGGCAGGATCCTGATGTTCTGGTACTGGATGACGTACCTCCTCCTGAAGAAAAACAGAGCGAGGTACCAGCAGCTCCTGCCGCCCTCCGAGGAAGATCAAAGTAAGCAGCAGACGGAGTAGGCGTAATCATAATTTTCGTCATATTTATTCTGTGAAGACATCATGGCAGGTAGAGGTAGTGCAGGCCGTGTGTCGTAGCCAGTTCCTTTTTTTTTCTGCTTCTGTGACATTTTAAGCATCCCTCTTTGGAAGAATCAAGAGAAATAAAATCGTGGGAGAACCATCACGTGGATGATTCTTCTTGGCTTTTGAAAAAAAGAAGAAGAGACTCGTCAGCAGCCCAGCTTAATAGGGGCCAACCGGCGGTGGTCCGGCCCAATGCACTCCTACAGGCCTCATCGACACAGCGTAATACGGCCAACCCGTATGCCGCGAACCGTTTAGCGTGATTAATTAGTTTTTTTATTGAGACGAGCGTGATTAATTAGTACCGTACCGCTAATTGATGAACCAGGCACTCAGCTTATTGCTCTGCGCCTCCTGCACGGTTTGAAGCACGGCTGTCAGCTGACCGAAAATAAGTCCACGTTGTACATAAATATCTCGGTTCTAGGCCGCGTTGCCTCACCCGGTGTATATAAGTCCACGGGCCCAAGCTAATGCACACGGTCGAAAAAACAGATATGTACATAAATAAAAAATCTGTATGCTCACCATGGAGCGCGCTGTGCTAGACAATAGCACAATGCTTTTTTTTTTTGGCGTTTGTTAGAGTTTTTTTTTTTTGAATCAGTTTTCGTTCAGATTCATAAAAATATTCATGTATTCTAGCACTACAAAAAAGTATTCATAGCTTGTAAAAACATGTTCATGTGGTTATGAAAAATTGTATGCATCACGGCGGAGCGTGCTATGCTAGAAAATAGCATAATGTTTTCTTAATAATTTTATTTGAGCATTTCAAACATGGCATTTTTTTGCAATGATTTTCTCCTTGAGAATTGTATATTTTCCAAAGCAAAAATGAACACATCACTAATACAATGGTTGATGAAATATTTTGTTAGCTTCAAATCAGCCATATATACATCTAATAAGGGCAAAAAATATACTCCCTCCGTTCACAATATAAGATGTTCTAACATTTTTCTGAATCAGATATCTATATGCATCCAGTTCAAAATATATACTCATGTTTGTTCACACATTTCAGCCCGTATATACTCATGTTTGTGAACGGATGGAATATGTATTTTTTTTTGAAATTCTTTTTTGGCGAGAATTGTTTGGTGAACTTGATTCTCAAATCAACATGACACTTTTATTGTCAACTTAATGGCTTATTGTCTTATGTTTTGCTGTTCCAACCTAGTGCTCTATGTTGCTCGAAATTTGGGAGAAACATGTGCATGTAATGCCCAAATTATTTTTACATACCATTTCTTTTTTAACATGACAACATCATGTGTATGCACTTTTTTCCCATGAGCAGCTATATTTGTGAACGGAGGAGTTAGTAATTTGGACTGTTCACGCCTGAAAGACTTCTTTGAAAATGAATGTTTTATACCTCAATGAGTACTCATCATTTTGTAACACCTCCACCCGATCCTGCCGCTGCCTGAGGTGCAGCGCAGTGACGCCGAAGACCCGCAGACCCGCGAGCTCCAGGGTGACGATGGCAACGGCGAGGCCGGCCCATGGACAGCAGCTGCAGCGCGCCGGCCAGGGGCAGACTCGCCGGAGTACGCCGGGCAGTAGAGCATCTCCCATCGAGAATCCCAGCCGATGACGAGGATCTGTCTCCGGCCCAATGCATTCTTACGGCCCATTTGAGCCCAGCACGATAGGGCCCAATTCATCCGACGACGCCGACCGCTCATCTTTAGCGATTAGTGCCCTGTGTCTAACAAAAGCGTAGTGCCCTAAAAAGAATCTTTAGCGATTAGTACCATACCGGTAAATTAGGAACCAAGTCCTCAGCTTATAAGCTCGATTCACTGCTTTTGCTTCGCGCCCCACGGTAGATACACGGCCGTCAGCTGAGAAAAAAAAGGCCATATCAGCGAGATTGCCTCTCGGTTGTACGCCCGTGGCTGCATCAATGCAAAACGCGTCCCTGCATTGATCAGAAACCATGGGCCGAAGCTGATGCATATGGCCGCAAATCATATATGTATCACCGTGGGACGCTGTGCTAGACACTAGCACAATGCTATCTAGTTTTTTTTTATTTATGCTCCCGTCCTACATATATGCTTTGATTTATATTAAATATGAATGTACAAAAATATATTCAATGGTTTTAGTTCGGTATTCTAGGTATTGATATATTTTTATATAAACTTGGTCAAACTTTACAATGACTAAATTTTAACCTGCTACTTTATGATGCTCGAATTCCAGGAGAAAACGTGTGCATGTAATGTTCAATTTTTTAAAAAACTGTTTCTTTTTTAACATGACAATATCATGGTTATGCTCATTTTTTAGTTAAAACTGATATAGTCATACCGTACAAATTTTTCCATGAGCAGCCATATATTTGTGAACGGAGGACTAAATGGAAACACGAGTAACCATATATTTGTAAGCAATTCAAACTGTTTATGAAAAAAAAACCCTGGAAACATGAGTACATACATACACTTCTTTGTCAATGAATTTTTGCATTTGTGAACGGAGGACTAAATGTTTCCATTGGGATATCTTTTTATTCTCTCCTTTCTTTGCTAAAAAAAAGGGGGCAATTTGTTAGGTTTGCTGACTTTGCTTCGCCGAAACCAGGGCATTGTTATTTTTACTCTGCATTACTACGTATATATGCACACAAATTGCCGGTGAACTAATCAAGAAACGGATCCTGCCGCTTGCCGGAGGTGAAGCGCAGCGACGCCCGAAGACTGGCACACCGGCGAGCTCCAGGGTGACGATGGCGACGGCGAGGGGCGGACGCGCCAGAGTACGCCGGGCAGTCGTCATCGCGAATCCCAGCCGATGACGAGGATCTGTTCCGGACTGGTGACGATGGATCCCGGTGGCTCTGCTGCCTCGCCTTTCTGCCTCTCGCCCCTGGTTCTGGCCCACTGAGCCCAGCACGATACGGGCCAACCGGTGGTCATCCGACGATTCCCTAAAAAAAAAGGTGGTCATCCGACGACGCCAGCAACGGTCTTTAGCGATTATTAGTACCATACCGGTTAAATACGAACCAGGCCCTCAACTTATAAGCTGGAGTTACTGCCTTTGCTATGCGCCCCATGGTCGATACACGGCCGTCAGCTGAGAAAAAAATATAGGCCACATCAGCGAGATTGCCTCTCGGTTGTAGGTCCGTGGCTGCATCAATGCAAAACGCGTCCCTGCATTGATCAGAAACCATGGACCGAAGCCGATGCATACGGCCACCGTGGGACGCTGTGTGCTAGACACTAGCACCATGCTTTTTAAACATTTTATTCATGCTTCCGTCCTACGTATATGCTTTGATTTTTATTCATATTTTTAAATATTTTTAAGTTTATTACAAAACACGTCCGAATTTATTTAGAAAACTATCTATAACTATAATATTAAATATACACATACGGAAATATATTTAATGGTTTTAGTTTGTTATTCTAGGTATTGAAACATTTTTATATAAACTTGGTCAAACTTTACAATGACTAAATTTGAAAAAAGTTAATACACGCTATATTTTAAGACGGATGGATCACATATTAGCTATTTGAAATCACGTCATTTTTTAATCATAAGCTAGATTTTTTTTGAGGGTAATAAGTTAGATCTTTAAAAGAGACCACAAGAATTTTTTATTTTATCCTAGAGATCACAGTAAAATGCTCATGTATCCTACGGAACTTAGCGATAGCTAATGAAATGAGTATTACGTGATTCATGTGATTTGTTCTGAATTCGCATAAATGCATATACAAAAAGTTGTATGTATCACCATGGAGCACACAACATTCTTTTTGGTGAAAGAGGATTTGTATTACTCAATCAAATGATTACAACCTAAAGTAAAGAAATCTATTGCATTTTCGAGTCTATAACCACATTTTAGTACTACCTAACAAATGTTTGACATATGCTGAAGTGGTAATTATCAGTAATACAAATTTTAAGGTTCCCTCTCATAATCTACTTTATTTCATGCACCAAGAAAGAGTGACGCGATGGTTCATGCTTCGAGCTTTGAATCATCTTCATGCCTTTTTGATATTTATTGATGTAAAAATTAGCACCATCTTTTTTTGATATATATTGATGTACAAATTAATTAAAATAATTTTGGAAATCCAATTTTGCTCCCAGGTGTCGGGGTTGAATCCGCCGGATCTCGGGTAGGGAGTCCCGAACTGGTGATTTTGGCTAAACGGTAATAACGTTGCAAACGAGTCGAGTTCGAGCGAGTTAGTCTAGGCTCAGCTCAACTCATACTAAAATTCGAGCGAGCTCAAAATGTGCGAACCTCATGGTTGAGGTGTAGAAAGTGGCTCGTGCTCAGCTTGTAACGATCTCGAGTCAATCTCGAGCTAGTTTCGAGCTAAATATGATGATTTTTTAAACCATTTTAAGGCAAATTTTAAAGCAACATAGGCCACAATAAAATAGAAAAATCATTATAAATTCGACTTACTCTTCCTCAAGCGAAGACTAGTATTTAACAACAAGAGATCTTGGATAGAAGGCGACCAAGGTGCGCCAGCTCTCAAATTTGGACCAAAATAACAAGATTGAACACAAGGTTGGCCATGTGATGAGAATAAGTTTTCTCCATGCTTAATTTCCATGTTTGCTAGTAGGTAAAGTGAAGAAAAAAATCATACAGAACATATATGGAAATGAATGATCCTAATTCTTGGCAATAGATATGAAGGTTATTTAATACACTTATTTGAAATTGAGCTATGAAGCTAAAATTGAGCGAGCTAATGCTGGCTCAAGATCGGCTTGTTTCTTGATCGAGCTACAAAAAGTGTTCATATTCAGCTTATTTTTTTCCAGTCCATCCCGAGTCGAGCTAAAATACGAGTCGATCTCGAGCAACTCACGAGCCTCGAGCTTTTCTTGCAGCCCTGAACGGTAACATGACAAAGAGGGGCTCGGGGTTTTACCAAGGTTTAGGCCATCTTGAAGAGGTAAACCCTACGTCCCGCTTTTATTGTATTGATTTTGGTTGAAGTACAAAGTACAAGATAATGTACCTCGAGATTGAATGTGAATGC
Organism: Aegilops longissima; assembly: GCA_021605205.1. Classification (NCBI taxonomy): domain Eukaryota; kingdom Viridiplantae; phylum Streptophyta; class Magnoliopsida; order Poales; family Poaceae; genus Aegilops; species Aegilops longissima. The sequence continues at coordinate 7,890,478 of CM038678.1, read as the reverse complement.
ATCTGATCCTACGGTCTAAACCCCTGCTTATATAGGCACCGGGGGTACCTAGGGTTACATTTAATGGGAGGAGACGCTTCCATCGACTATAGAGACGCCCGTGGTGATTCTGTCAAACCCAAAATGATATGCCGAACCCGTCTCTTGAAGATGCTCATAGAAGTTGGTGTGCATGCGTGTGTTCATAGTAGTGAGTGCATATGCGTATGTATGAGCGTCTGCACTGTGTTAAAAAAAATTGGATCACGCCGTGAAGGAAACGGCTGATCGGACCGGACACACCCTGGGCAATCTTGGCAAGCATCCGTGGGATATCATTTTATTCTCTTTCCTTTTGCTAAAAAGGGGGGCAATTTGACAAGCTGTTCTTTCTTTGTTTCGCTGACTTTGCATCGCTGAAACCAGGGCATTGTTGCGTATATGCACACACATTGCCCGTGAACTAATCAACAAACGGATCCTGCCGCTGCCCGAGGTGCAGCGCAGCGACGCCGAAGACCGGCACACCGGCGAGCTCCTGGGTGACGATGGCGACGGCGAGGCGGCCCATGGGCAGCAACTGCAGTGCGCCGGCTAGGGGTGGACGCACCGGAGTACGCCGGGCAGTAGAGCTTATTGCATCCAGGACACCAGCCGATGACGAGGATCTGTCTCCGGACCGGCCCAATGCATTCTTACGGCCCATTTCAGCCCAGCACGATAGGGGCCAACCGGTGCTCTCATCCGACGACGCCAACCGCTCGTCTTTAGCGATTAGTGCCCTAAAAAAAGTCTTTAGCGATTAGTACCATACCGGTAAATTAGGAACCAAGCCCTCAGCTTATAAACTGGATTCACTGCTTTTGCTTCGTGCCCCACAGTAGATACACGGCCGTCAGCTGAGAAAAAAAAATAAGGCCAGATCAGCGAGATTGCCTCTCGGTTGTACGCCCGTGGCTGAATCAATGCAAAACGCGTCCCTGCATTGATCAGAAACCATGGGCCGAAGCTGATGCATACGGCCGAAGATCATGTTGTATCACCGTGGGACACGTTGTGTGCTAGACACTAGCACCATGCTCTTTTTAAACATTTTTGTTTATGCTTCCGTCCTACGTATATGCTTTGATTTTTATTTATGTTTTAAAATATTTTTTAAGTTTACAAAACACGTCCAAGTTTACTTGGAAAAACTATCTATAACTAGAATATTAAATATATACATACGAAAACATATTTAGTGGTTTTAGTTCGGTATTCAAGGTATTCATACATTTTAATATAAACTTGGTCAAACTTTATAATAACTAAATTTTAAAAAGTTAATACATGCTATATTTTAAGACAAATGGATCACATATTAGATATACGAAATCACGCCATTTTTTTAATCATAAGCTAGATCTTTTTTTTTGTGGGTAATAAGTTAGATCTTTAAAGAGACCACAAGAATTTTTTTTATTTTATCCTAGAGATCACAATAAAATGAAATGAGTAGCAAATGAAATGAGTATTATGTGATTCATGTGATTTGTTCTAAATTCGCATAAATGTGTATACAAAATATTGTATGTATCACCATGGAGCACACAACATTCTTTTTCGTGAAAGAGGATTTGTATTACTCAATCAAATGATTACAATCTAAAGTATAAAAATCTATTGCATTGTCTAGCCTAGAACCTAACCAAATTGCGGTATTACCTAACAAATGTTTGAAATATGCTGAAGTGGTAATTATTAGTAATACAAACTTTTACGGTTCCCTCTCATGATCTCCTTTATTTCATGCACCAAGAAAGAGTGACGCGATGGTTCATGCTTCGAGCTTTGAATCATCTTCATGCCTTTTTGAAATTTATTGATGTAAAAATTAGCACCATGTTTTTGATATATACTGATGTACAAATGAAAATAAAATATTTTCGGAAATCCAATTCGGCTCCTAGGTATCGGGGTTGAATCCGGCGGACCTCGGGTAGGGGGTCCCGAGCTGGTAATTTTGGCTAAATGGTAACAGGACAAAGATGGACACGAGCTTTTGTTGGGGAACGTAGTAATTTCAAAAAATTTCCTACGCACATGCAAGATCATGGTGATGGCATAGCAACGAGAGGGGAGAGTGTATGTCCACGCACTCGTGAGACCGTAGAAGCGAAGCGTTATAACAACGCTGTTGATGTAGTCGACGCCTTCACGATCCGACCGATCCAAGTACCGAACGCACGGCACCTCCGATTTCAGCACACGCTCAGCTCGATGACGATCCCGGACCGATCCAGCAAAGTGTCGGGATGAGTTCCACAAGACGACGGCGTGGTGACGATGATGATGCTTCACGGCGCAGGGCTTCGCCTTAAGCTCCGCGACGGTATGACTCTACCGCGCAGGGGCTTCGCCTAAGCTCCGCGACGATATGACCAAGTGGAATATGGTGGAGGGGGCACCGCACACGGCTAAGGAACGATCCGTAGATCAACTTGTGTGTCTATGGGGTGCCCCTGCCCCGTGATATAAAGGAGCAAGGAGGAGGAGGCCGCCCTAGGAGGAGGGCGCGCAAGGGGAGTCCTACTCCCACCGGGAGTAGGACTCTTCTTTCCTAGTCCAACTAGGAGAAGGGGAAAGGAGGAAGTGGAGAAGGAAGGAGAGGGGCTGCGCCCAAACCCCTTGTCCAATTCGGACTGGGCTTGGGAGGGCGCGCCACCTCCTGGCTCCTTCCCACTAAGGCCCACTAAGGCCCAATACTCTTCCCCGTATTCCCGTAACTCCCGGTACTCAAAAATACCAATCACTGAACCTTTCCGAACTCCGAATATAGTCGTCCAATATATCGATCTTTACGCCTCGACCATTTCGAGACTCCTCGTCATGTCCCCGATCTCATCCGGGACTCCGAACTCCTTCGGTACATCAAAACTCATAAACTCGTAATATAACCGCCATCGAAACCTTGCGCAATGGACCCTACGGTTCGAGAACTATGTAGACATGACCTAGAACTATTCTTGGTCAATAACCAATAGCGGAACCTGGATGCTCATATTAGCTCCTACATATTCTACTTAAAATCTTTATCGGTCAAACCGCATAACAACATACGTTGTTCCTTTGTCATCGGTATGTTACTTGCCCGAGATTTGATCGCCGGTATCCAATACCTAGTTCAATCTCACATCGGCAAGTCTCTTTACTCGCTACGTAATGCATCATTCCGTAACTAACTCATTAGCTACATTGCTTGCAAGGCTTATAGTGATGTGCATTACCGAGAGGGCCAGAGATACCTCTCCGACAATCGGAGTGACAAAACCTAATCTCAAATACGCCAACCCAACATGTACCTTTGGATACACCTGTAGTACTCCTTTATAATCACCCAGTTACGCTTGTGACGCTTGGTAGCACCCAAAGTGTTCTTCCGTAAACGGAGTTGCATAATCTCATAGTTACAGTGAACATGTATAAGTCATGAAGAAAGCAATAGCAATGTACTAAACGATCAAGTGCTAGGCTAACGGAATGGGTCATGTCAATCACATCATTCTCCTAATGATGTGATCCCATTAATCAAATAACAACACATGTCTATGGTTAGGAAACATAACCATCTTTGATTAATGAGCTAGTCAAGTAGAGGCATACTAGTGACTATATGTTTGTCTATGTATTCACACATGTTTTATGTTTCCGGTTAATACAATTCTAGCATGAATAATAAACATTTATCATGAAATAAGGAAATAAATAATAACTTTAGTATTGCCTCTAGGGCATATTTCCTTCAGTCTCCCACTTGCACTAGAGTCAATAATCTAGTTCACATCATCATGTGATTCAACACTAATATTCACATCTGTATGTGATTAATACCCATAGTTCACATCGTCATGTGACCAACACCCAAAGGGTTTACTAGAGTCAATAATCTAGTTCACATCGCTATGTGATTAACACCCAAAGAGTACTAAGGGATGATCATGTTTTGCTCGTGAGAGAAGCTTAGTCAACGGGTCTGTCACATTCAGAGCCGTATGTATTTTGCAAATATTCTATGTCTACAATGCTCTGCACGGGGCTACTCTAGCTAATTGCTCCCACTTTCAATATGTATCCAGATTGAGACTTAGAGTCATCTGGATCAGTATAAAAAGCTTGCATCGATGTAACTCTTTACGACGGGCTCTTTTATCACCTCCATAATCGAGAAATATTTCCTTGGTCCTCACTAAGGATGTTCTTGACCAATGTCCAGTGATCTACTCCTAGATCACTATTGTACTCCCTTGCCAAATTCAGAGCAAGGTATACAATAGGTCTGGTACATAGCATAGCATACTTTATAGAACCTATGACTGAGGCATAGGGAATGACTTTCATTCTCTTTCTATCTTCTGCCGTGGTCGGGTTTTGAGTCTTACTCAATTTCACACCGTGTAACACAGGCAAGAACTCTTTCTTTGACTGTTCTATTTTGAACTACTTCAAAATCTTGTCAAGGTATGTACTTATTGAAAAAACTTATCAAGCGTCTTGATTTATCTCTATAGATCTTGATGCTCAATATGTAAGCAGCTTCACCGAGGTCTTTCTTTGAAAAAAAACTCCTTTCAAATACTCCTTTATGCTTTGCGTAATAATTCTACATTATTTCCAATCAACAATATGTCATTCACATATACTTATCGAAATGCTGTAGTGCTCCCACTCACTTTCTTGTAAATACAGGCTTCACCGCAAGTCTGATAAAACTATATGCTTTGATCAACTTATCAAAGCGTATATTCCAACTCCGAGATGCTTGCACCAGTCCATAGATGGATCGCTGGAGCTTGCACATTTTGTTAGCTCCTTTAGGATTGACAAAACCTTCTGGTTGCATCATATACAACTCTTCTTTAATAAATCCATTAAAGAATGTTGTTTTGACATCCATTTGCCAGATTTCATAAAATGTGGCAATTGCTAACATGATTCGGACAGACTTAAGCATCGCTACGGGTGAGAAAGTCTCATCGTAGTCAACCCCTTGAACTTGTCGAAAACCTTTTGCAACAAGTCGAGCTTTGTAGATAGTAACACTACTATCGTTGTCCGCCTTTCTCTTGAAGATCCATTTATTTAACTTGACTTGCTGATCATCGAGCAGGTCAACCAAAGTCCCCACTTTGTTCTTATATATGGATCCTATCTCAGATTTTATGGCCTCAAGCCATTTCACGAAATCTGGGCTCATCATCGCTTCCTCATAGTTCGTAGGTTCATCATGGTCTAATAACATGACTTCTAGAATAGGATTACCGTACCACATTGGTGCGGATCTTATTTTGGAAGACCTACGAGGTTCGGTAGCAACTTGATCTGAAGTTTCATGATCATCATCATTAACTTCCTCACTAATTGGTGTAGGAATCACTGGAACTGATTTCTGTGATGAACTACTTGAAGGAAATATGCCCTAGAGGCAATAATAAAGTTATTATTTATTTCCTTATATCATGATAAATGTTTATTATTCATGCTAGAATTGTATTAACCGGAAACATAATACATGTGTGAATACATAGACAAACAGATAGTCACTAGTATGCCTCTACTAGACTAGCTCATTAATCGAAGATGGTTATGTTTCCTAACCATAGACATGTGTTGTCATTTGATTAATGGGATCACATCATTAGGAGAATGATGTGATTGACATGACCCATTTCGTTAGCTTAGCACTTGATCGCTTAGTATGTTGCTTATGCTTTCTTCATGACTTATACAAAGTTCCCGCAACTATGAGATTATGCAACTCCTGCTTACGGAGGAACGCTTTGTGTGCTACCAAACGTCACAACGTAAATGGGTGATTATAAAGGTACTCTACAGGTGTCTCCAAAAGTATATGTTGAGTTAGCATGAATCGAGATTAGGTTTTGTCACTCCGATTGCTCTGAGAGGTATCTCTGGGCCTTCTCGGTAATACACATCACATAAGCCTTGCAAGCATTGCAACTAATGAGTTAGTTGTGAGATGATGTATTACGGAACGAGTAAAGAGACTTACCGTAACGAGATTGAACTAGGTATTGATACCGACGATCGAATCTCGGGTAAGTAACATACCGAAGACAAAAGGAACAACGATATCGTTATGCCGTTTGACCGATAAAGATCTTCGAGAATATGTAGGAACCAATATGGGCATCCAGGTTCCGCTATTGGTTATTGACCGATAATGGTTCTAGGTCATGTCTACATAGTTCTCGAACCCGTAGGGTCCGCACGCTTAACGCTTCGATGACAGTTCATTATGAGTTTATAAGTATTGATGTACCAAGGTTGTTCGAGTCCCGGATGTGATCACGGACATGACGAGGAGTCTCAAATGGTTGAGACATAAAGATTGATATATTGAAGCCTATGTTTGACTTCTGAAAGGTTCCGGATGAAAACAGGAAGTTACCGAACACCGGGGTTACTGAACCCCGGGGGTCTATGGGCCTTGATGGGCCATAAGAGAGAAGAGGAAGGGCCGGCCAGGGCAGGCCGCGCCCCCCCCCCTCTAGTCCGAATAGGACAGGAGAGGGGGCGCGCCTTCCCTCTTCCCCCTCCTCCAATCCTAATCCAACTAGAAGAGGGGGGGGGGGAGTCCTACTCCCGGTGGGAGTAGGACTCTTCCAGGCGCGCCTCCCCTAGGGCTGGCCGCACCCCCCCCCTTGCTCCTTTATATACGGGGCAGGGGGCACCCCATGACACACAAGTTGATCTACGGATCTTTCCTTAGCCGCAGCGGTGCTCCTTCCACCATATTCCACTTCGGTCATATCGCTTGCGGAGCTTAGGCGAAGCCTCGCGCCGGAGAAGTCATATCGTCATGAGCTTAGGCGAAGCCCTGCGTCGGTGGAGCATCATCATCGCCACCACGCCGTCAGTCGTCGACGGAACTCATCCCGACACTTTGCCGGATCGGAGTCCGGGATCGCCATCAAGCTGAACGTGTGCGTAACTCGGAGGTGCCGTGACGCTCGGTGCTTGGATCGGTCGGATCGTGAAGACGTCGACTACATCAACCGCGTTGTTATAACGCTTCGCTTTCGGTCTCACGAGGGTACGTGGACGGACATTCTCCCTCTCGCTATGCCATCACCATGGTCTTGCGTGTACGTAGGAAGTTTTTGAAATTACTACGCTCCCAACCGTGGTATCGAGCCTGGTTTTATGCGTTGATGTCATATGCACGAGTAGAACACAAGTGAGTTGTGGGCGATATAAGTCATACCGCTTACCAAAGATGTCATACTTTGGTTCAGCGGTATTGTGAGATGAAGCGGCTTGGACCGACATTACGCGTCGCGCTTACGCGAGACTGGTTTCACCGCCCGAGCACTAGTTGCTTAAAGGTGACCGCGGTGTCTGCCTCTCACTTTAGTTGAACCGAGTGTGGCTACGCCCGGTCCTTGCGAAGGTTAAAACAGCACCAACTTGACAAACTATCGCTGTGGTTTTGATGCGAGGTAAGAACGGTTCTTGCTCAGCCCGTAGCAGCCACGTAAAACTTGCAACAACAAAGTAGAGGACGCCTAACTTGTTTTTGCAGGGCATGTTGTGATGTGATGTGGTCAAGACGTGATGCTATATTTTATTGTATGAGATGATCATGTTTTGTAACCGAAGTTATCGGCAATCGGCAGGAGCCATATGGTTGTCGCTTATTGTATGAAATGCAACGCCATGTAATTGCTTTACTTTATCACTAAGCGAGAGCGATAGTCGAGAAGCAATAGTTGGCGAGACGACAATGATGCTACGATGGAGATCAAGGTGTCGCGCGGGTGACGATGGTGATCATGACGGTGCTTGGCGATGGAGATCACAAGCACAAGATGATGATGACCATATCATATCACTTATATTGATTGCATGTGATGTTTATCCTTTATGCATCTTATCTTGCTTTGATTGACGGTAGCATTATAAGATGATCTCTCACTAAAATTATCAAGAAGTGTTCTCCTGAGTATGCACCGCTGCTAAAAGTTCAGAGTACCCGCACACCACGTGATGATCGGGTGTGATAAGTTCTACGTCCATCTACAACGGGTGCAAGCCAGTTTTGCACACGCAGAATACTCAGTTAAACTTGACGAGCCTAGCATATGCAGATATGGCCTCGAACACGGAGACCGAAAGGTCAAGCGTGAATCATATAGTAGATATGATCAACATAGTGATGTTCACCATTGAAAACTACTCCATCTCACGTGATGATCGGTTATGGTTTAGTTGATTTGGATCACGAATCACTTAGATGACTAGAGAGATATCTGTCTAAGTGGGAGTTTTTTAATATGATTAATTGAACTTAAATTTATCATGAACTTAGTACCGATAGTATTTTGCTTGTCTATGTTTACTGTAGATAGATGGCTCGTCTTTGTTCCGTTGAATTTTAATGCGTTCCTTGAGAAAGCAAAGTTGAAAGATGATGGTAGCAATTACACGGACTGGGTCCGTAATTTGAGGATTATCCTCATTGCTGCACGTAAGAATTACGCCCCGAAGCACCGCTGGGTGCCAGCCTGCAGCAGGAGCAACGCCGAAGTTGTGAACGTCTGGCGAGCAAAGTCGATGACTACTCTATAGTTCAGCAGTGCCATGCTTTACGGCTTAGAACCGGTCTTCAACGACGTTTTGAACGTCATGGAGCATATGAGATGTTCCAGAGTTGAAGTTAATATTTCAAGCAAATGCCCGGATTGAGAGATATGAAGTCTCCAACAAGTTCTATAGCTGCAAGATGGAAGAGAATAGTTCACAAGGAGCACATACTCAAAATGTCCGGGTATAATAATCACTTAATTCAGCTGGGAGTTAATCTTCCGGATGATAGTGTCATTGATGAATTCTCCAATCACGCCACCAAGCTACAAGAGCTTCGTGATGAACTATAATATGCAAGGGATGACTAAGACAATTCCTGAGCTCTTCGCAATGCTAAAAGCATGGAGGTAGAAATCAAGAAAGAGCATCAAGTGTTGATGGTCAACAAGACCACTAGTTTCAAGAAAAGGGCAAAGGGAAGAAGAAGGAAACTTCAAAAGAACAGCAAGAAAGTTGCTGATCAAGAGAAGAAACCCAAGTCTGGACCTAAGCCCTGAAATCGAGTGTTTTACCGCAAGCGACTAGACACTCGAAGCGGAACTGCCCCAAGTATTTGGCGGATAAGAAGGATGGCAAGGTGAACAAAGGTATATGTGATATACATGTTATTGATGTGTACCTTACTAGAGCTCGTAGTAGCACTGGTATTTGATATCGGTTCTTGCTAATATTTGCAACTCAAACAGGACTACGGAATAGGCGAGCACCGCAAAGGACGAGGTGACGATGCGCTGGGAAACGGTTCCAAAGTCAATGTGATCGCGGTCGGCACGCTACCTCTACATCTACCTTCGGGATTAGTTTTAGACCTAAATAATTGTTATTTGGTGCCAGCGTTGATCATGAACATTATATCTGGATCTTGTTTGATGCGAGACGGTTATTCATTTAAATCGAGAGAATAATGGTTGTTCTATTTATATGAGTAATATCTTTATGGTCATGCACCCTTGAAGAATGGTCTATTCTTGTTGAATCTCGACGGTAGTGATACACATATTCATAATGTCGAAGCCAAAAGATGCAGAGTTGATAATGATAGTGCAACTTATTTGTGGCACTTGCCGCTTAGGTCATATCGGTGTAAAACGCATGAAGAAACTCCATACAGATGGACTTTTGGAATCACTTGATTATGAATCACTTGGTACTTGCGAACCGTGCCTCATGGGCAAGATGACTAAAACACCGCTTCTCCGGTTGTATGGAGAGAGCAACAGACTTATTGGAAATCATACATACAGATGTATGTGGTCCGATGAATGTTGAAGCTCGTATGGATATCGTTATTTTCTCACCTTCACAGATGATTTAAGCGATACGGGTATATCTACTTGATGAAGCATAAATCTGAAACATTTGAAAAGTTCAAAGAATTTCAGAGTGAAGTTGAAAATCATCGTAACAAGAAAATAAAGTTTCTACGATCTGATCGTGGAGGAGAATATTTGAGTTACGAGTTTGGTCTACATTTGAAGCAATGCGAATAGTTTCAGCAACTCACACCACCGGGAACACCACAGCGAATGGTGTGTCCGAACGTCGAATCGTACTTTACTAGATATGGTGCGATCTATGATGTCTATTTCGATTTACCGCTATCATTTTGGGGTTATGCTTTAGAGACGGCCGATTCACGTTAAATAGGACACCGTCAAAATCCGCTGAGACGACGCCTTATGAACTATGGTTTAGCAAGAAACCAAAGTTGTCGCTTCGAAAGTTTGGGGTTGGGATGCTTATGTGAAAAACTTCAACCCGATAAGCTTGAACCCAAATCGAAAAATGTGTCTTCATAGGATACCCAAAGGAGACAATTGGGTATACCTTCTATCACAGATCCAAGGCAAGACATTCGTTGTTAAGAATGGATCCTTTCTAGAGAAGGAGTTTCTCTCGAAAGAAGTGAGTGGGAGGAAAGTGGAACTTGATGAGGTAATAGTACCAGCTCCCTTATTGAAAGTAGTTCATCACGAAATCAGTTTCGTGACACCTACACCAATTAGCGAGGAAGATAATGATAATGATCATGAAACTTCAGATCAAGTTGTCACCGAACTCAGAGATCAACCAGAATAAAATCCGCACTGAGTGGTACGGTAATCCTATTCGGAAGTCATGCTACTAGATCATGGTGAACCTACGAACTATGAAGAAGCGATGGTGAGCCCAGATTCGCAAAATGGCTTGAAGCCATGAAATCTGAGATGGGATCCATGTATGAGAACAAAGTATGGACTTTGGTTGACTTGCCCGATGATCGGCAAGCCATTGAGAATAAATGGATCTTTAAGAAGAAGATCGACGCTGATGGTAACATAACTGTCTACAAAGCTCGACTTGTTGCAAAAGGTTTTCGACAAGTTCAAGGGGTTGACTACGATGAGACTTTCTCACCAGAAGCGATGCTTAAGTCTGTCCGAATCATGTTAGCAATTGCCGCATTTTATGATTATGAAATTTGGCAAATGGATGTAAAACTGCATTCTTGAATGGATTTCTAGAAGAAGAGTTGTATATGATGCAACCAGAAGGTTTTGTTAATCCAAAGGGTGCTAACAAAGTGTGCAAGCTCCAACGATCAATTTATGGTCCGTGCAAGCCTCTCGGAGTTGGAATAAACGCTTTGATAGTGTGATCAAAGATATGGTTTTATATGCACTTTTGGAGAAGCCTTGTATTTACAAGAAAGTGAGTGGGAGCTCAGAGCATTTCTAATATTATATGTGGACGACATATTGTTGATTGGAAATGATATAGAATTTCTGGATAGCATAAAAGGATACTTGAATAAAAGTTTTTCAATGAAAGACCTCGTGAAGCTGCTTACATATTGGGCATCAAGATCTATAGAGATAGATCAAGACGCTTAATTGACTTTCACAAAGCACATACCTTGATAAAGTTTTGAAGAAGTTCAAAATGGATCAGGCAAAGAAAGGTTTTTACCTGTATTACAAGGTGTAAGATTGAGTCGACTCAATGCCCCACCACAAAGCAGAAGATAGAGAGAAATGAAAATGTTCCTATGCTTCAGCCATAGGCTCTATCATGTATGCAATGCTGTGTACCAGACCGACGATGCTTAGCTGTAAGCTTGGCAGGAAGGTACCAAAGTAATCCAGAGTGGATCATCGACAGCGGTCAAGAACATCCCGAAATACCCGAAAAGGACTAAGGATATGTTTCTCGATATGGAGGTGACAAAGAGCTAGTCGTAAATGGTTACGCCGATGCAAGCTTTGACACCGATCCGGATGATTCTAAATCGCAAACCGGATACGTATTTTTATTAAACGGTGGAGCTGTCGGTTGGTGCAGTTCTAAACAAAGCGCCGTGGCGGGATCTACATGTGAAGCGGAGTACATAGCTGCTTCGAAGCGGCAAATGAAGGAGTCTGGATGAAAGAGTTCATTTCCGATCTAGGTGTTATACCTAGTGCATCGGGACCAATGAAGATCTTCTCGTGACAATATCGTGCAATTGCCTTGGCAAAGGAATCCAGATTTCACAAGAGGACCAAGCATATCAAGAGACGCTTCAATTCCATTCGGGACCAAGTCCAAGTGGGAGACATAGAGATTTGCAAAATACATACGGATCTGAATGTTGCGACCCGCTGACTAAGCCTCTTCCACGAGCAAAACATGATCAGCACCAAGACTCCATGGGTGTTAGAATCATTACTTGTGTAATCTAGATTATTGACTCTAGTGCAAGTGGGAGATGAAGGAAATATGCCCTAGAGGCAATAATAAAGTTATTATTTATTTCCTTATATCATGATAAATGTTTATTATTCATGCTAGAATTGTATTAACCGGAAACATAATACATGTGTGAATACATAGACAAACAGATAGTCACTAGTATGCCTCTACTAGACTAGCTCATTAATCAAGATGGTTATGTTTCCTAACCATAGACATGTGTTGTCATTTGATTAATGGGATCACATCATTAGGAGAATGATGTGATTGACATGACCCATTTTGTTAGCTTAGCACTTGATCGCTTAGTATGTTGCTTATGCTTTCTTCATGACTTATACAAAGTTCCTGCAACTATGAGATTATGCAACTCCGCTTACGGAGGAACACTTTGTGTGCTACCAAACGTCACAACGTAAATGGGTGATTATAAAGGTACTCTACATGTGTCTCCAAAAGTATATGTTGAGTTAGCATGAATCGAGATTAGGTTTTGTCACTCCGATTGTCGGAGAGGTATCTCTGGGCCTTCTCGGTAATACACATCACATAAGCCTTGCAAGCATTGCAACTAATGAGTTAGTTGTGAGATGATGTATTACGGAACGAGTAAAGAGATTTACGATAACGAGATTGAACTAGGTATTGATACCGACGATCGAATCTCGGGTAAGTAACATACCGATGACAAAAGGAACAACGATATCGTTATGCGGTTTGACCGATAAAGATCTTCAGAGAATATGTAGGAACCAATATGGGCATCCAGGTTCCGCTATTGGTTATTGACCGAGAATGGTTCTAGGTCATGTCTACATAGTTCTCGAACCCGTAGGGTCCGCACGCTTAACGCTTCGATGACAGTTCATTATGAGTTTATAAGTATTGATGTACCAAGGTTGTTCGAGTCCGGATGTGATCACGGACATGACGAGGAGTCTCAAATGGTCGAGACATAAAGATTGATATATTGGAAGCCTATGTTTGACTTCGGAAAGGTTCCGGATGAAAACAGAAGTTACCGAACACCGGGGTTACGGAACCCCGGGGTCTATGGGCCTTGATGGGCCATAAGAGAGAAGAGGAAGGGCGGCCAGGCAGGCGCGCCCCCTCCCTCTAGTCCGAATAGGACAAGGAGAGGGGGCGCGCCTTCCTCTTCCCTCCTCCAATCCTAATCCAACTAGGAGAGGGGGAGTCCTACTCGGTGGGAGTAGGACTCCTCCAGCGCTCCCCCTAGGGCTGGCCGCACCCCCTTGCTTCTTTATATACGGGGCAGGGGCACCCCATGACACACAAGTTGATCTACGGATCTTTCCTTAGCCGTGTCGGTGCCCCTTCCACCATATTCCACTTCGTCATATCGTTGCGAGCTTAGGCGAAGCCCTGCGCCGGAGAAGTCATATCGTCATGAGCTTAGGCGAAGCCCTGCGCCGGTGGAGCATCATCATCGTCCCACGCCGTCGGTTGACGGAACTCATCCCGACACTTTGCTGGATCGGAGTCCGGGATCGCCATCAAGCTGAACGTGTGCGAACTCGGAGGTGCCGTGACGTTCGGTGCTTGGATCGGTCGGATCGTGAAGACGCATCGACTACATCAACAGCGTTGTTATAACGCTTCCGCTTTCGGTCTACGAGGGTACGTGGACGGACACTCTCCCCTCTCGTTGCTATGCCATCACCATGGTCTTGCGTGTACGTAGGAATTTTTTTGAAATTACTACGTTCCCCAACACTACTTTCCAATAAGGGAGAAGGTACAATTACCTCATCAAGTTCTACTTTCCTCCCACTCACTTCTTTCGAGAGAAACTTCTTCTCTAGAAAGGATCCATCTTAGCAACGAATAACTTGCCTTCGGATCTGTGATAGAAGGTGTACCCAATAGTTACCTTTGGGTATTCTATGAAGACGCACTTCTCCGATTTGGGTTCGAGCTTATCAGGTGAAAACTTTTTCACATAAGCATCACAATTCCAAACTTTAAGAAACGACAGCTTAGGTTTACTGTTAAACCATAGTTCATACGGTGTCGTCTTCAACGGATTTAGATGGTGCCCTATTAAACGTGAATGCAGCTGTCTCAAATGCATAACCCCAAAACGATAGTGGTAAACCAATAAGAGACATCATAGATCGCACCATATCAAATAAAGTGCGGTTATGACGTTCGGACACACCATTACGTTATGGTGTTCCATGTGGCGTGAGCTGTGAAACTATTCCACATTGTCTTATATGAAGGCCAAACTCAGAACTCAAATATTCTCCTCCACGATCAGATCGTAGAAACTTTATTTTCTTGTTACGATGATTCTCCACTTCACTCTGAAATACTTTGAACTTTTCAAATGTTTCAGACTTGTGCTTCATTAAGTAGATATACTCATATCTGCTCAAATCATCTTGTGAAGGTCGAAAATAATGATACTTGCCGTGAGCTTTAACACTCATCGGACCGCATACATCAAGATGTATTATTTCCAATAAGTCATTTGCTCGCTCCATTGTTCCGGAGAATGAGTCTTTAGTCATCTTGCCCATAAGGCATGGTTCGCAAGCATCAAGTGATTCATAATCAAGTGATTCCAAAATCCCATCAAGATGGAGTTTCTTCATGCGCTTTACACCAATATGACCTAAACGGCAAGGCCACAAATGAGTTGCACTATCATTATTAACTTTGCATCTTTTGGCATCAATATTATGAATATGTGTATTACTACGATCGAGATCCAACAAACTATTTTTATTGGGTGTATGACCATTGAAGGTTTTATTCATGTAAACAGAATAACAATTATTCTCTGACTTTAAATGAATAACCGTATTGCAATAAACATGATCAAATCATATTCATGCTCAATGCAAACGCCAAATAACATTTATTTAGGTTTAACACTAATCCCGAAAGTATAGGGAGTGTGCGATGATGATCATATCAATCTTGGAACTATTTCCAACACTCATCGTCACTTCCCCTTCAACTAGTCTTTGTTTTTTCTGTAACTCCTGTTTCGAGTTACTAATCTTAGCAACCGAACAAGTATCAAATAGGGGCTACTATAAAACACTAGTAAGGCACACATCAATACCCTGTATATCAAATATATTCTTGTTCACTTTGCCATCCTTCTTATCCACCAAATATTCAGGGCATTTTCGTTTCGAGTGACCATTTCCTTTGCAGTAGAAGCACTTAGTTTCAGGCTTTGGTCCAGCTTTGGGCTTCTTCGCGGGAGTGACAACTTGCTTGTCATTCTACTTGAAGTTCCCTTTCTTTCCCTTTGCCCTTTTCTTGAAACTAGTGGTCTTGTCAATCATCAACACTTGATGCTCTTTCTTGATTTCTACCTTCGTTGATTTCAACATCATGAAGAGCTCGGGAATCGTTTTCGTCATCCCTTGCATACTATAGTTCATCACGAAGTTCTAGTAACTTAGTGATGGTGACTAGATAATTCTGTCAATCACTATCTTATCTGGAAGATTAACTCCCACTTGATTCAAGCGATTGAAGTACCTGCACAATCTGAGCACATGCTCACTAGCTGAGCGATTCTCCTCCATCTTTTAGCTATAGAACTTGTTGGAGACTTCATATCTCTCAACTCGGGTATTTGCTTGAAATATTAACTTCAACTCCTGGAACATCTCATATGGTCCATGACGTTCAAAAACGTCTTTGAAGTCCTGATTCTAAGCCGTTAAGTATGGTGCACTAAACTATCAAGTAGTCATCATATTGAGCTAGCCAAACGCTCATAACGCCTGCATTTGCTCCTGCAATAGGTCTGTCACCTAGCGGTGCATTAAGGACATAATTCTTCAGGCAGCAATGAGGATAAACCTCAGATCACGGATCCAATCCGCATCATTGCTACTAACATTTTTCAATACAATTTTCTCTAGGAACACATATAAAAACATAGGGAAGCAACAACGCGAGCTATTGATCTCCAACATAATTTGCAAAATACTACCAGGACTAAGTTCATTATAAATTAAAGTTCAATTAATCATATTACTTAAGAACTCCCACTTAGATAGACATCCCTCTAATCTTCTAAGTGATTACGTGATCCATATCAACTACACCATGTCCGATCGTCACGTGAGATGGAGTAGTTTCAACGGTGAACATCAATATGTTGATCATATCTACTATATGATTCACGCCGATCTTTCGGTCTCCGTGTTCGAGGCCATATCTGTTATATGCTAGGCTCGTCAAGTTTAACCTGAGTATTCGCGTGTGCAACTGTTTTGCACCGTTGTATTTGAACGTAGAGCCTATCACACCCGATCATCACGTGGTGTCTCAGCACGAAGAACTTTCGCAACGGTGCATACTCGTGGAGAACACTTCTTGATAATTTTAGTGAGAGATCATCTTATAATGCTACCGCCAATCAAAGCAAGATAAGATGCATAAAGGATAAACATCACATGCAATCAATATAAGTGATATGATATGGCCATCATCATCTTGTGCTTGTGATCTCCATCTCCGGCAGCACCGTTATGATCACCATTGTCACCGCGCGACACCTTGATCTCCATCATAGCATCGTTGTCGCCTCGCCAACTATTGCTTCTACGACTATCGCTACTGCTTAGTGATAAAGTAAAGCAATTACATGGCTTTGCATTTCATACAATAAAGCGACAACCATATGGCTCCTGCCATTGCCGATAACTTCGTTACAAAACATGATCATCTCATACAATAAATATAGCATCACGCCTTGACCATATCACATCACAACATGCCCTGCAAAAACAAGTTAGACGTCCTCTACTTTTTTGTTGCAAGTTTTACGTGGCTGCTACGGGCTGAGCAAGAACCGTTCTTACCTACGCATCAAAACCACAACGATAGTTTGTCAAGTTGGTGCTGTTTTAACCTTCGCAAGGACCGGGCGTAGCCACACTCGGTTCAACTAAAGTGAGAGAGACAGACACCCGCCGGTCACCTTTAAGCACGAGTGCTCGCAACGGTGAAACCAGTCTCGCGTAAGCGTACGCGTAATGTCGGTCCGGGCCGCTTCATCTCACAATACCGCCGAACCAAAGTATGACATGCTGGTAAGCAGTATGACTTATATCGCCCACAACTCACTTGTGTTCTACTCGTGCATATGACATCAACGCATAAAACCAGGCTCGGATGCCACTGTTGGGGAACGTAGTAATTTCAAAAATTTCCTACGCACACGCAAGATCATGGTGATGGCATAGCAACGAGAGGAGAGAGTATGTCCACGCACCCTCGTGAGACCGTGGCGGAAGCGTTATAACAACGCGGTTGATGTAGTCGTACGTCTTCATGATCCGACCGATCCAAGTACCGAACGCACGGCACCTCCGAGTTCAGCACACGTTCAGCTCGATGATGATCCCCGGACTCCGATCCAGCAAAGTGTCGGGGATGAGTTCCGTCAGCACGACGGCGTGGTGACGATGATGATGCTTCACCGGCGCAGGGCTTCGCCTAAGCTCCGCGACGATATGACTCTACCGGCGCAGGGCTTTGCCTAAGCTCCGCGACGATATGACCGAAGTGGAATATGGTGGAGGGGGGCACCGCACACGGCTAAGGAACGATCCGTAGATCAACTTGTGTGTCTATGTGGTGCCCCTGCCCCGTGATATATAAAGGAGCAAGGAGGAGGAGGCCGGCCCTAGGAGGAGGGCGCCAAGGGGAGTCCTACTCCCACCGGGAGTAGGACTCCTTCTTTCCTAGTCCAACTAGGAGAAGGGGGGAAAGGAGGGAAGTGGAGAAGGAAGGGAGAGGGGGGCTGCGCCCCAAACCCCTTGTCCAATTCGGACTGGGCTTGGGAGGGGCGCGCGCCACCTCCTGGCTCCTTCCCACTAAGGCCCACTAAGGCCCAATACTCTTCCCGTATTCCCGTAACTCCCGGTACTCGAAAATACCCGAATCACTCGGAACCTTTCCGAACTCCGAATATAGTCGTCCAATATATCGATCTTTACGTCTCGACCATTTCGAGACTCCTCGTCATGTCCCCGATCTCATCCGGGACTCCGAACTCCTTCGGTACATCAAAACTCATAAACTCATAATATAACTGTCATCGAAACCTTAAGCGTGCGGACCCTACGGGTTCGAGAACTATGTAGACATGACCTAGAACTATTCTTGGTCAAAACCAATAGCGGAACCTCGATGCTCATATTGGCTCCTACATATTCTACGAAAATCTTTATCGGTCAAACCGCATAACAACATACGTTGTTCCCTTTGTCATCGGTATGTTACTTGCCCGAGATTTGATCGTCGGTATCCAATACCTAGTTCAATCTCGTTACTGGCAAGTCTCTTTACTCGTTACGTAATGCATCATTCCGTAACTAACTCATTAGCTACATTGCTTGCAAGGCTTATAGTGATGTGCATTACCGAGAGGGCCGGAGATACCTCTCCGACAATCGGAGGACAAAACCTAATCTCAAATACGCCAACCCAACATGTACCTTTGGATACACCTGTAGTACTCCTTTATAATCACCCAGTTACGTTGTGACGTTTGGTAGCACCCAAAGTGTTCTTCCGGTAAACGGGAGTTGCATAATCTCATAGTTACAGGAACATGTATAAGTCATGAAGAAAGCAATAGCAATGTACTAAACGATCAAGTGCTAGGCTAACGGAATGGGTCATGTCAATCACATCATTCTCCTAATGATGTGATCCCATTAATCAAATAACAACACATGTCTATGGTTAGGAAACATAACCATCTTTGATTAATGAGCTAGTCAAGTAGAGGCATACTAGTGACTATATGTTTGTCTATGTATTCACACATGTATTATGTTTCCGGTTAATACAATTCTAGCATGAATAATAAACATTTATCATGAAATAAGGAAATAAATAATAACTTTAGTATTGCCTCTAGGGCATATTTCCTTCAGCTTTTACCAAGGTTCAGGCCCTCTGAAAGAGGTAAACCTACGTTCTGCTTCTATTGTATTGATTTTGGTTGGAGTACAAAGTACAAGATGATCTACCTCGAGACCGTATGTGAATGAATCTGACCATACGGTCTAAACCCCTTGCTTATATAGGCACCGGGGTACCTAGAGTTACATGTAGCTAGGTCGGTTACATTGAGGGATAAACATGCCGATGATTTAAGCGTGTCTTGGAGTATGTGCTAAGTCTTCACATGATTCCATCTTGAGTATGCTGTGGGGCATGGCAAACATGGCCCACTCGTAGATTGTCTGGGAGCCCCCGGCCCGACCCATGATTGGGGGTTTGTCGTGGTTAGCATTCCATAGTCTAGGACACCGTTGTCGGTGTCAAAACCGGCGGATCTCGGGTAGGGGGTCCCGAACTGTGCATCTAGGATCGATGGTAACAGGAGACGGGGGGACATGATGTTTACCCAGGTTCGGGCCCTCTTTATGGAGGTAATACCCTACTTCCTGCTTGATTGATCTTGATGGATATGAGTATTACAAGAGTTGATCTACCACGAGATCGTAATGGCTAAACCCTAGAAGTCTAGCATGTATGACTACGGTAATGTGTGTCCTTTCCGGACTAATCCCTCCGGTTTATATAGACACCGGGGTTATCTAGGGTTTACATAGAGTCGGTTACATAAGAAGGAATCTTCATATATATAGTTGGTCGCCAAGCTTGCCTTCCACGCCAAGGAGAGTCCAATCCGGACACGAGTATGGTCTTTGGTCTTCATGTCTTCACAGCCCATCAGTCCGGCCCATGGATAACAGACCGGACGCCCGAGGACCCCTTAGTCCAGGACTCCCTCAGTAGCCCCTAAACCTGGCTCTCAATGACGAGGAGTCCGGCACGCAAATTGTCTCCGGCATTGCAAGGCGGGTTCCCCTTTCTCCGAACTCCAAGATAGTCTTCGGATGCGACGATAGTATCCGGACCTGTCACATACCACACACAACCGCAGAGAGAATATATATATTTTTACACGAGTTCTATCCGCTGACAGCTTTTTACAACACGACATCACGTCTGTCCGGTCATAATTTTGAACCGTTTTTCGTCTGCCGCTCCATGTTTTGAGACGCGGTTTCCATTGGCATGTCTTGTCAAAGCAGAGATCGTGTCCCCTTATCGCGGGATTCTCATCAATGCGGGTATGGGTAACCCAACCGTGCCGTTTATACAGCCCTTGGGAATAGGCGAGTTTTTAGGACGAGTGGGGAGGCGCTTGATATTTGCGGCCTTTATAAGGGGATAAGGACACTCTCCCTTAACCCACACCCTTCTTCATCTTCAGTCCTTCCGTCCTCGAGCTCTAGCGCCCAAGCTTTAGCTTTTCCTCGTTCGAAGGCACTCCAATCATGTCCGGATCCGGAGCTGGAGGCAAGTGGATGGCCTCCTCCGTTAAGAAGAAGGACATCACGGAGCTCCGGGAGGCCAGCTATTTAGCCAAGGAGATCGCTCACCGACTCCCGGCAAAAGGGCAAATCGTCCCTACCCCCGAGCCCCATGAGAGGGTTGTGTTTCTCACACACTTCGTCCGTGGGCTGGGATTCCCTCTTAATCCATTTGTCCGTGGATTGATGTTTTACTATGGGTTGGACTTCCACGATCTGGCCCCCAACTTTATCCTCAATATCTCAGCATTTATCATTGTGTGCGAGGCCTTTCTCCGCATCCCGCCTCACTTTGGCCTATGGCTGAAGACCTTCAACGTGAAACCGAAGGTGGTGAGCGGTCAACAAGCAGAGTGCGGAGGCGCCATGATGGCATTCAGGGTGGTTTTACATCACTGAGCCGCGTGACGCCGATTTGGTAGCAGCCCCCGAATTCCGATCTGGAGTTCCGATGCGGCTCACTTCCTGGCAAGAGAAGGGCCTGACCTGGGGATCCTCGGACGAGATAACTAGGCTCCAGACATGCGTCCAGAACATGATAACCAAGAAGATCAAGCTTGTGAATGTGATCCAGGTTATGCTCATTCGCCGGATCCTTCCGTGCCAACGCCGGACTTGCTATTTGTGGGAGTACGACCCCGCCAAGCACCAGACGCTGCTAGGGTTCTTCGGCGCAACACACGAAGGTATCTGGAAAGCGCTCTTCAAGGCTGGAGAGACGCCCCCGTCCACAACTGAAAATCGCGGGCTTAGCTCAAAGCGCCAGGCCAATCCGGTAAGTCTTTTAATGTTTTCAAGGTATACCCTTCACCGGCATATTTTGAGGATGGATTCTGAGCTCTCCCACCTGCTTTACCAGGCCTGGATCGAGGTAGCGGGGCAGATTGACTGTCCAGCTCTGCTTCCTGAGGAGGAAGAATTCCCACTTCTGACGAAGATGTTCTTTCCGGCGCCGTATGACGTGCCAGAGAAGACGGCCAAGAAAGAGGGCAAAGGGGCCAAGAAAGGCCCTTGCCGAAAAGACGCTCCGGACATGACGTCCGAGGACGAGACTTCCTCTTCGTCCGCTGACGACGACGAAGAGGAAGAAGAAAATGATTCCCCACCTGAGGTGGGGAGGAAGAAGAGGGCGCCCCCCCAGATCCGGAGGCGAAAGCGCCTAAGAGGGTTAAAGACTCCCAAGCGGATAACTCCGTGTGGGATGTTGATAGCAGTCCGGAGCGACTTCGCCGGACCAAGCCTCGGGCCGCCTCGTGAGTACCAGAATCAAAAACATCTGGCCTTCTCGGTTTGTAATATTGATACATCTTAAACCTTGTCATTGCAGTCCGACACGCGATGGCTCCCCGCGATCCTCGATGGAGGATTCACTGGACTCGAAGGAGATGGCTAGCAAGTCTCCGCCACCTGCTCATTCCGTCTCACCCAAGGGTGATGACGAGGTGGTGTCCAAAAAGACTTTCCCAGGCCGGGGGGAGATTCCGGAGATCATCGGGGTGATGTCCCAGGATGACTCCTCGGCCGCCCGGACATCTGAGGGAAAAAGTCCCCACGGGATCGTGTGACGGGCCCGAGTTCCTTCGGCCTCGGCCGGATACCATTTCGGAGATCTACATGGCTCGGGTCCAGCGAATCGACATTCCCCCCAAGGAGGGAATGTGCCTCTTCCACCGGTGACCTCTGCCCAACCAGAGGCACCGGATAATCTTGGGGCGCTCTGAGGCGCCTCTATCGTGAGATGAGCATCGTGTCCTTATGGACATGGTAATAGAGAAGGTTCAGTTACAAAACGGACTAACCAAGCCTGCACTAGCCTTCTAACGGGCTTTGAGGCAAGTAATGTGATTGTAGGAAAGATATCACCGTATAGACAGTAGCCCCTGATGCTCTGTTTGGTGTTCGGGAGGAAAAGCCAAACAGAGGATCGAGAATAAATATCGCAGGAGTCTAACATGAGTTATGCATGTGAATAAGCGGTATCGCTGCAGGCTGCCACTGCTCATGCTGCGGAAGTTTCCGTCTTGAAGCGGAAGCTGGGCGGGCCGAGGAGGAGCTCGGCCTCGTGAAGAAGCAGCTGGAGGATAGCCAAGGTATGCAGAACTGTGGGTACATTTCAAAAATGAGTAGTCCAACGGACTAAAGTTCATAAACTTTATTAGGGGCCACGACCGAGGTGGCGGCCCTTAAGAAGGCGCTGGTGAGGCCGAGGACAAGCGGCCAAGGAGCGCGCCATGAGAAGCACGAGGCCCGGGTTGGCGAGGCGCAGCAACAGCTCCAGGGCGCGATAGAGAGGTTTGAGTCCTTGGAGCACGATTGTAAGGTGCAAGAGTCTGAATTAGCGAAGGCCCGCCAGAGCGCGCAGGATGCACGAGCCGAAGCCCATAGCGCCCTCCAGGAAATTCAGGCGGCCAAGAAGATTACGGCGGGTAAATCTTTCACCATGCATAGCAAGTATGTAGAAGAAACGTTCCTTGTACTTATCCTGAATTTGGATTTTCGAGTATGTTTACAGATCTGCCGCCAAGGTGTCAAATGTTGACGAGAATTATAGAGCCGAAGAAGGGATGTCTACCGAGAAGCTATTCTGGTCCCAATATCTGGGATCCGAACATCCGATGCCCTTCAGCGACTAGCTAAAGCAGTTGGTCAAGCTGCACAGGTTGGCAGAGCTAGCCATGAAGGACCTGATAGTCCGGCAGTGGCCTGCCGATCCTATACCTAGCAGCTACTTCGGGCTTGTGCAGCGGCTTGTGAGTGCCTGTCCGCAGCTCGAAGCTGTGAAGCGGTCGGTCTGTATTGAAGGTGCGCGTATGGCCTTTGCCCGCGTCAAGACGCATTAAGCGGCTGGATGCCAAAGCTAATGACCGAGGGGCACGGGAGGGCAAGGAGCATCATCGGCCCGAGCACTATTTTGATGGTGTCCTGGAGGGGTCCCGCCTTGTGGCGGAGCAATGCTCGAAGGATATCATATTCCCATGAGAACATGTGTATTACCTTGCCCTGTAATATGGAACAATGGTGTTATGTAGTATAATGCTTATGATTTGAATTTACCTCACAATGCGGCCGTTTATTAACTCGAGGGTTGACCATTAAATAAACTCGCCCTTGCGTAGATAATGCAGGGGTGTTCGGGATAAATCTAAACACTCTTTACTCCACATTTCGGTCCTTAAAGGAGGTGTTTAGCGCAACGAACAAGGCAATCAGACTATGCGGCCTTTACCGCCCTCACTTAGCCATAGGAGTTTGACAATTAAGAAAGGTGGCGAAGCCCCTGGTATTCGGAAGACCGAACTAGGGGCGCTATGCACGCCTAATCGGGGGAACCGATTCTTCGCAAGAAGCGGAAAATAATCTCTAACAATTTGGAACCTCTCGAACAGCTGACTGGCTCTCGCCGCATCATGACAGTCAGTTTTCGGCTTTCTCTACTGAGGTGCTCGTCCGGAAGAACCGGGACACAATCGCAGTAGTTCTCCCTTTACTACCCTAGCCGATATAGCGAAACATAAGGTAGTAAGCACAGGAGCCGGACAACCCAACTATTGACCAAAGACATGATTGAGCCTATGCATATAATGCTATAAGTTGAGGTGCGAACTATACTATAAAAGTGTTCGGACTTTTATTGCAGTAGTGTTGGGTGTGATGAAGCCCTGGCGTAATGTCGTACCATGGTGTACGTGTGCGTTAGTAATTAATACCGAGGTGAGTAAGCGGAAAAATGAAATAATAAGTGGCGCTACCGTGTATTCACCATTGTGATGTAACTAGTACGTCAAGGCGTACTTTGTACAAATAATGCGATAAGCAAGTAGGGCTATTTAACATGCCGCAACCAAGGGCGAGCTACGTGCGGGTATGAAAAGCAAGTATGGGAATCGTTTAGTAGAGATCACCGGGATTCCCTTGTAAGCCGAGAGCTCCTTGCCTCCTTGGTGTGTTCTGTAAGCGGGTTGTCCGTATAGACCTCAAAAGAGAAAAACCCGTAAAAAGAAAAAGTAAAAGCGTGCGAATCCTGAGGTCGGTCGAGCCGTATAGTGGATCGCGAGCGAGTTATGCCTCCGTCAATTCCATGGGGTTTTGGCGCGTAGTTTATGTATCTGCCGTATTAGTGCCATTGCCTCATCGAGGGCTGGGGCGGAGGTCAAATTGCTAATTTGGCTCTTGACGAGCCGACCTGTCTGCTGCAGTCTGGTCCGACCCTCTTGATGATGTCCAGGGCTCGGCGGCGGATTATAATGCTGCTTGAGAAGCCCGCTCTGTACTTCTGCTGCTAAGGCGACAGTGTGCTCCTCTGTACGGAGGGAGCGTTCCATGTTTCCATTTACTGTAATGATGCCACATGGACCAGGCATCTTGAGCTTGAGATAAGCGTAATGCGGCAAGACGTTGAATCTAGCGAATGCGGTTCGTCCGAGCAGGGCGTGATAGCCGCTGCGAAATGGGACGATATCGAAGATTAGTTCTTCGCTTCGGAAGTTTTCCGGGGAACCGAATACTACCTCTAGCGTTATTGAGCCCGTACAACGGGCCTCTACGCCTGGTATGACTCCTTTAAAGGTAGTCTTCGTGGGCTTGACCCGTGAGAGGTCGATGCTCATTTTACGTACTGTATCCTGATAGAGCAGGTTGAGCCTGCTACCACCGTCCATTAGGACTCGTGTCAAGTGAAATCCGTCGATGATTGGGTCGAGGACCAGTGCGGCTGAACCACCGTGGCGGATGCTGGTTGGATGATCTCGGCGGTCAAAGGTGATCGGGAATGACAACCACGGATTGAATTTCGGGGCGACTGGCTCTAACGCATAGACGTCCCTAAGTGCGCGCTTGCGCTCCCTTTTGGGGATGTGTGTAGCGTATATCATGTTCACCGTTTTGACTTGAGGGGGAAATTTCTTTTGCCCCCAGTGTTCGGCTGCTGGGGCTCCTCGTCATCGTCCTCGCTCTGTGATTCTCCTTCCTTGTTTCTGCTGTTGACCTTGCTAGCTTGTTTAAAGACCCGGCAATCTCTGTTAGTATGGTTGGCGGTTTGTCTAGGGTGCCATGTATCCGCAAGGACAATCAGTATCTGGTCCAAGATGGATGGTCCTCTGCTGCTCCTTTTATAGGGCTTCTTTCGCTGGCGGACTTGGAGCACTGAATCCGGCGTGAACCGTGGTGTCATCGGTGTTATCGCCATTGCTTTGGCGTTTGTGTCTGCATTGCGGAGCTTGCGGTGCTGTTTTTGGCCTCGGAGGGCCTGTTTAGATTAGCTGTGTTTGTCTTGCGAGCGCACAACTATTCTCTCCATGCGAAGCGGGTCAGAAGTGCCGTGAGGGCTGCCATGGACCTCGGTTTTTCCTGGCCGAGGTGGCGCGCGGGCCATTCATCCCGGATGCTATGCTTAAAGGCCGCTAGGGCTTCGGCATCCGAACAGTCGACGATCTGGTTCTTTTTGGTTAGGAACCTAGTCCAGAATTTTCTGGCTAATTCTCCAGATTGTTGAACTATGTGGCTTAAATCATCGGCATAGGTAGCCAGACATATGTACCTTGGAAGTTGTCGAGGAAGGCTTCTTTCAAGTCCTCCCAGCTGCCGATGGAGTTTTCAGGCAGACTGTTTAGCCAGTGTCGAGCTGGTCCTTTGAGCTTTAACGGGAGGTATTTGATAGCGTGGAGGTCGTCTCCTCGGGCCATATGGATGTGGAGAATAAAATCTTCGATCCACACTGCAGGGTCGGTTTTTTCGTCATATGATTCAATATTGACAGGCTTGAACTCCTCGGGGAATTCGTGATCCAGCACCTCATCTGTAAAGCAGAGAGGGTGTGCGGCGCCTCTATAGCGGGCCACGTCAAGGCGCACTCTGACGAAGTCCGTCTGTGGTTATCGGCCTGGGTTTGATTAAGTTTGTCACGTCCGAATAGGTAGTTGTCGTCCCGAGTATGGAAACGTCCTCGCGATCCGTATATAGATCTGGTGTGTCCTGCTCTATTGTCCAATTCCTGCCAAAGATCGTATGTATGGTCCCGAGATGGTCTGTCCCTGTTTTTGCGAGGCGGTGGGGCGGGCTGCTGTTCGGCCTGAGTTGACGTTTTATCCCGACCGCGGGGTGGCCGGTCCGCCGCTCTATCCCGACCACGTGGTGGTCGGCCCGCGTCTTGAGGGAGGTATGGGATCTGGTGCCTCCTCATCGAACCGAGGTAGCGATCTGCGTTTTGGTAGCTCTTGGATGGGCGCTTGAGGTCGTATTCTTGGCTGTCGGGACATCAGTCCATCATCGACGAGCAGATCTTGTTCAGCTTGAAGCTACTGTTGTTTCTTTTTCAGGCTCCTTGCAGTGGCTATGAGCTGAAGCTTAAAGCGCTCCTACTCCAGAGGATCCTCTGGCATGATGAAGTCTTCGTTGCCGAGGCTTGTCTCTGTTGGGGAACGTTGCAGAAAATTAAATTTTTTCCTACGGTTTCACCAAGATCCATCTATGAGTTCATCTAAGCAACGAGTAATGGGAGAGAGTGCATCTACATACCCTTGTAGATCGCTAAGCGGAAGCGTTCAAGTGAACGGGGTTGATGGAGTCGTATTGCCGTGTGATTCAGATCACCGATGATCCTAGTGCGAGCGGACGGCACCTCCGCGTTCAACACACGTACAGCCCGGTGACGTCTCCCATGCCTTGATACAGCAAGGAGAGAGGGAGAGGTTGAGGAAGACTCCATCCAGCAGCAACACAACAGCGTGGTGGTGGTGGAGGAGCGTGGTAATCCTGCAGGGCTTCACCAAGCACCTGCGGGAGAGGAGGAGGTGTCACGGGAGGGAGGGAGGCGCCAGGGACTCCGGTCTCGCTTCCCCTCCCTCCCCTCCACTATATATAGTGTTGGGGAACGTAGTAATTTAAAAAAATTTCCTACGCACATGCAAGATCATGGTGATGGCATAGCAATGAGAGGGAGAGTATTGTCCACGTACCCTCGTGAGACCGTGGCGAGAGCGTTATGACAACGCGGTTGATGTAGTCGTGCGTCTTCACGATCCGACCGATCCAAGTACCGAATGTACGGCACCTCCGAGTTCAGCACACGTTCAGCTCGATGGCGATCCCGGACTCGATCCCGGACTCCGATCCAGCAAAGTGTCGGGATGAGTTCCGTCGACCGACGGCGTGGTGGCGATGATGATGCTCTACGGCGCGGGCTTCGCCTAAACTCATGACGATATGACCGAGGTGGAATATGGTGGAGGGGGGCACCGCACACGGCTAAGGAACAATCCGTAGATCAACTTGTGTGTCATGGGGTGCCCCCCTGCCCCCGTATATAAAGGAGCAAGGGGGGAGGAGGCCGGCCCTAGGAGGGGGCGCGCCAAGTGTGGAGTCCTACTAGGACTCCCTAGTCCTAGTAGGATTCCACCTCCCTTGTTGGAGTAGGAGAAGGGGAAAGAGGGGGAGAGGAATAAGGAAAAGGGGGCAGTGCCCCTTGTCCAATTCGGCCCAGAGGGGGGGCGCAGGCCTCCTTCCTTTTGGCCTCTCTCCTCTATTCCCGTATGGCCCAATAAGGCCCATATACTCATCGACGAATTCCCGTAACTCTCCGGTACTCGAAAATACCGAATCACTCGGAACCTTTCCGAACTCGAATATAGTCGTCCAATATATCGATCTTTACGTCTCGACCATTTCGAGACTCCTCGTCATGTCCCGATCTCATCCGGGACTCCAAACTCCTTCGGTACATCAAAACTCATAAACTCATAATATAAGCATCGCCGAAACCTTAGCGTGCGGACCCTACGGGTTCGAGAACTATGTAGACATGACCTAGAACTATTCTTGGTCAATAACCAATAGCGGAACCTGGATGCTCATATTGGCTCCTACATATTCTCGAAGATCTTTATCGGTCAAACCGCATAACAACATCGTTGTTCCCTTTGTCATCGGTATGTTACTTGCCCGAGATTTGATCGTCGGTATCCAATACCTAGTTCAATCTCGTTACTGGCAAGTCTCTTTACTCGTTATGTAATGCATCATTCCGTAACTAACTCATTAGCTACATTGCTTGCAAGGCTTATAGTGATGTGCATTACCGAGAGGGCCGAGATACCTCTCCAACAATCGGAGTGACAAAACCTAATCTCGAAATCGCCAACCCAACATGTACCTTTGGAGACACCTGTAGTACTCCTTTATAATCACCCGATTCGTTGTGACGTTTGGTAGCACCAAAGTGTTCCTCCGTAAACAGGAGTTGCATAATCTCATAGTTACAGGAACATGTATAAGTCATGAAGAAAGCAATAGCAATATACTAAGCGATCAAGTGCTAGGCTAACGGAATGGGTCATGTCAATCACATCATTCTCCTAATGATGTGATCCCATTAATCAAATAACAACACATGTCTATGGTTAGGAAACATAACCATCTTTGATTAATGAGCTAGTCAAGTAGAGGCATACTAGTGACTATATGTTTGTCTATGTATTCACACATGTATCATGTTTCCGTTAATACAATTCTAGCATGAATAATAAACATTTATCATGAAATAATGAAATAAATAATAACTTTATTATTGCCTCTAGGGCATATTTCCTCCAGTCTCCCACTTGCACTAGAGTCAATAATCTAGTTCACATCATCATGTGATTCAACACTAATATTCACATCTGTATGTGATTAACACCCATAGTTCACATCGTCATGTGACCAACACCCAAAGGGTTTACTAGAGTCAATAATCTAGTTCACATCGCTATGTGATTAACACCCAAAGAGTACTAAGGTATGATCATGTTTTGCTCGTGAGAGAAGCTTAGTCAGCGGTCTGTCACATTCAGAGCCGTATGTATTTTGCAAATATTCTATGTCTACAATGCTCTTGCGGAGCTACTCTAGCTAATTGCTCCCACTTTCAATATGTATCCAGATTGAGACTTAGAGTCATCTGGATCAGTGTAAAAAGCTTGCATCGATGTAACTCTTTACGACGGGCTCTTTTATCACCTCCATAATCGAGAATTATTTCCTTAGTCCTCACTAAGGATGTTCTTGACCAATGTCTAGTGATCTACTCCTAGATCACTATTGTACTCCCTTGCCAAATTCAGAGCAAGGTATACAATAGGTCTGGTACATAGCATAGCATACTTTATAGAACCTATGGTGAGGCATAGGGAATGACTTTCATTCTCTTTTCTATTTTCTGCCGTGGTCGGGATTTGAGTCTTACTCAATTTCACACCTTTGCAACACAGCAAGAACTTTTCTTTGACTGTTCCATTTTGAACTACTTCAAAATCTTGACAAGGTATGTACTTATTGAAAAACTTATCAAGCATCTTGATCTATCTCAATAGATCTTGATGCTCAATATGTAAGTAGCTTCTTGAGGTCCTTCTTTGAAAAACTCCTTTCAAATACTCCTTTATGCTTTGCAGAATAATTCTACATTATTTCCGATCAACAATATGTCATTCACATATACTTATCGAAATGCTGTAGTGCTCCCACTCACTTTCTTGTAAATCAGGCTTCTCCAAAAGTCTGTATAAAACCATATGCTTTGATCAAATCATCAAGCATATATTCCAACTCTGAGATGCTTGCACTAGTCCATAGATGGATCGCTGGAGCTTGCACATTTTGTTAGCACCTTTAGGATTGACAAAACCTTCTGGTTGCATCATATACAACTCTTCTTTAAGAAATCCATTAAGGAATGCAGTTTTGACATTCATTTGCCAGATTTCATAAAATGTGGCAATTGCTAACATGATTCGGACAGACTTAAGCATCACTACAGTTGAGAAAATCTCCTTGAACTTGTCGAAAACCTTTTTGCGACAAGTCGAGCTTTGTAGATAGTAACACTACTATCAGCATCTGTCTTCCTCTTGAAGATCCATTTATTTAACTTGACTTGCTGATCATCGAGCAAGTCAACCAAAGTCCACTTTGTTCTTATATATGGATCCTATCTCAGATTTTATGGCCTCAAGCCATTTCGCGGAATCTGGGCTCATCATCGCTTCCTCATAGTTCGTAGGTTCATCATGGTCTAGTAACATGACTTCCAGAATAGGATTACCGTACCACTCACCTGTGCGGATCTTACTTTGGAAGACCTACGAGGTTTGTAGTAACTTGATCTGAAGTTTCATGATCATCATCATTAGCTTCCTCACTATTTGGTGTAGGAATCACTGGAACTGATTTCTGTGATGAACTACTTTCCAATAAGAGAGAAGGTACAAATTACCTTATCAAGCTTTCCTCCCACTCACTTCTTTCGAGAGAAACTCCTTCTCTAGAAAGGATCCATCTTAACAATGAATATCTTGCTTTCGGATCGTGATAGAAGGTGTAACCAATAGTTACCTTTGGGTATTCTATGAAGACGCACTTCTCCGATTTGGGTTCGAGCTTATCAGGTTGAAACTTTTTCACATAAGCATTGCAACCCCAAACTTTAAGAAAGCGACAACTTAGGTTTCTTGTTAAACCATAGTTCATACGGTGTCGTCTCAGCGGTTTAGATGGTGCCCTATTAAACGTGAATGCAGTTGTCTCTAATGCATAACCCCAAAATGATAGTGGTAAACCGATAAGAGACATCATAGATCGCACCATATCTAATAAAATACGATTACGATGTTCGGACACACCATTACATTGTGGTGTTCCAGGTGGCGTGAGTTGCGAAACTATTTCACATTGTTTCAAATGAAGACCAAACTCGTAACTCAAATATTCATCTCCACAATCAGATCGTAGAAACTTTATTTTCTTGTTACGATGATTTTCCACTTCACTCTGAAATTCTTTGAACTTTTCAAATGTTTCAGACTTATGTTTCATCAAGTAGATATACGCATATCTGCTCAAACCATCTGTGAAGGTCAGAAAATAATGATACTTGCAACGAGCATCAACACTCATTGGATCGCATACATCGGTATGTATTATTTCCAACAAGTCGTTAGCTCGTTCCATTGTTCGGAGAACGGAGTTTTAGTCATCTTGCCCAAAAGGCACGGTTCACAAGCATCAAATGATTCATAACCAAGTGATTCTAAAAGTCCATCTTTATGGAGTTTCTTCATGCGCTTTACACCGATATGACCCAAGCGGCGAGTGCCACAAATAAGTTGCACTATCATTATTAACTTTGCATCTTTTGGCATCAATATTATGAATATGTGTATTACTACGATCGAGATCCAACAAACTATTTTCATTGGGTGTATGACCATGAAGGTTTTATTCATGTAAACAGAACAACAATTATTCTCTAACTTAAATGAATAACCGTTTTGCAATAAACATGATCAAATCATATTCATGCTCAGCATAAACACCAAATAACATTTATTTAGGTTTAACACTAATCCC
Source organism: Aegilops longissima (assembly GCA_021605205.1). Lineage (NCBI taxonomy): Eukaryota > Viridiplantae > Streptophyta > Magnoliopsida > Poales > Poaceae > Aegilops > Aegilops longissima. Next base: position 7,858,370 of record CM038678.1, on the reverse strand, counting down.
GAAAGTATAGGGAGTGTGCGATGATGATCATATCAATCTTGGAACTACTTCCAACACTCATCGTCACTTCCCCTTCAACTAGTCTCTGTTTATTCTGTAACTCCTGTTTCGAGTTACTAATCTTAGCAACCGAACAAGTATCAAATACTCAGGGGCTACTATAAACACTAGTAAGGCACATATCAATAACCTGTATATCAAATATACCCTTTCACTTTGCCATCCTTCTTATCCACCAAATATTCAGGGCATTTCCGCTTCCAGTGACCATTTCCTTTGCAGTGTAAGCACTCAGTTTCAGGCTTTGGTCCAGCTTTGGTCTTCTTCACGGGAGTGACAACTTGTTTGCCATTCTACTTGAAGTTTCCCTTTCTTTCCCTTTGCCCTTTTCTTGAAACTAGTGGTCTTGTCAATCATCAACACTTGATGCTCTTTTCTTGATTTCTACCTTCGTCGATTTCAGCATCACGAAGAGCTTGGGAATTACTTTTGTCATCCCTTGCATATTATAGTTCATCACGAAGTTCTACTAACTTGGTGATGGTGACTAGAGAATTCTGTCAATCACTATCTTATCTGGAAGATTAACTCCCACTTGATTCAAGCGATTGAAGTACCCAGACAATCTGAGCACATGCTCACTAGTTGAGCGATTCTCCTCCATCTTTTAGCTATAGAACTTGTTGGAGACTTCATATCTCTCAACTCGGGTATTTGCTTGAAATATTAACTTCAATTCCTGGAACATCTCATATGGTCCATGACGTTCAAAACGTCTTTGAAGTCCCGATTCTAAGCCGTTAAGCATGGTGCACTAAACTATCAAGTAGTCATCATATTGAGCTAGCCAAACGTTCATAACGTCTGCATCTGCTCCTGCAATAGGTTTGTCACCTAGCGGTGCATTAAGGACATAATTCTTACAGCAGCAATGAGGATAAACCTCATATCACGGATCCAATCCACATCATTGCTACTAACATTTTTCAATACAATTTTCTCTAGGAACACATATAAAACATAGGGAAGCAAAAACATAGGAAGCAACAACGCGAGCTATTGATCTACAACATAATTTGCAAAATACTACCAGGACTAAGTTCATGATAAATTAAAGTTCAATTAATCATATTATTTAAGAACTCCCACTTAGATAACATCTCTAGTCATCTAAGTGATTCGTGATCCAAATCAACTAAACCATGTCCGATCATCACGTGAGATGGAGTAGTTTCAATGGTGAACATCACTATGTTGATCATATCTACTATATGATTCACGTTCGACCTTCGGTCTCCGTGTTCGAGGCCATATCTGTATATGCTAGGCTCGTCAAGTTTAACCTGAGTATTCCACGTGTGCAACTGTTTTGCACCGTTGTATTTGAGCGTAGAGCCTATCACACCGATCATCACGTGGTGTCTCAGCACGAAGAACTTTCGCAACGGTGCATACTCAGGGAGAACACTTCTTGATATTTTTAGTGAGAGATCATCTTAAAATGCTACCGTCAATCAAAGCAAGATAAGATGCATAAAGGATAAACATCACATGCAATCAATATAAGTGATATGATATGGCCATCATCATCTTGTGCTTGTGATCTCCATCTCCGAAGCACCGTCGTGATCACCATCGTCACCGGTAGCGACACCTTGATCTCCATCGTAGCATCGTTGTCGTCTCGCCAACTATTGCTTCTCGACTATCGCTACCGCTTAGTGATAAAGTAAAGCAATTACAGGCGTTGCATTTCATACAATAAGCGACAACCATATGGCTCCTGCCGATTGCCGATAACTTCGTTACAAAACATGATCATCTCATACAATAAAATATAGCATCACGTCTTGACCATATCACATCACAACATGCCCTGCAAAAACAAGTTAGGCGTCCTCTACTTTGTTGTTGCAAATTTTACGTGGCTGCTACGGGCTGAGCAAGAACCGTTCTTACCTCGCATCAAAACCACAGCGATAGTTCGTCAAGTTAGTGCTGTTTTAACCTTCGCAAGGACCGGGCGTAGCCACACTCGGTTCAACTAAAGTGAGAGAGACAGACACCGCCGGTCACCTTTAAGCACGAGTGCTCGCAGCGGTGAAACCAGTCTCGCGTAAGCGTCTGGCGTAATGTCGGTCCGGGCGCTTCATCTCACAATACCGCCGAACCAAAGTATGACATGCTGGTAAGCAGTATGACTTGTATCGCCCACAACTCACTTGTGTTCTACTCGTGCATATGACATCTACGCATAAAACCAGGCTCGGATGCCACTGTTGGGGAACGTAGTAATTTAAACCAATTTCCTACGCACATGCAAGATCATGGTGATGGCATAGCAACGAGAGGGGAGAGTATTGTCCACGTACCCTCGTGAGACCGTGGCGAAGCGTTATGACAACGTGGTTGATGTAGTCGTCGCGTCTTCACGATCCGACCGATCCAAGTACCGAATGTACGGCACCTCCGAGTTCAGCACACGTTCAGCTCGATGGCGATCCCGGACTCGATCCAGCAAAGTGTCGGGGATGAGTTCCGTCAAGACGACGGCGTGGTGGCGATGATGATGCTCTCTACGGCGCAGGGCTTCGCCTAAACTCATGCGACGATATGACCGAGGTGGAATATGGTGGAGGGGGCACCGCTGCGGCTAAGGAACAATCCGTAGATCAACTTGTGTGTCATGGGGTGCCCCCTGCCCGTATATAAAGGAGCAAGGGGGAGGAGGCCGGCCCTAGGAGGCGCCAAGTGTGGAGTCCTACTAGGACTCCCTAGTCCCAGATAGGATTCCACCTCCCTTGTTGGAATAGGAGAAGGGAAAGAGGGGAGAGGAATAAGGAAAGGGGCTGTGCCCTTGTCCAATTCGGACCAGAGGGGGCGAGGCCTCCTTCCTTTGGCCTCTCTCTCTATTCCCGTATGGCCCAATAAGGCCCATATACTCCCGGCGAATTCCGTAACTCTCGGTACTCGAAAATACCGAATCACTCGGAACCTTTCGAACTCCGAATATAGTCGTCCAATATATCGATCTTTACGTCTCGACCATTTGAGACTCCTCGTCATGTCCCGATCTCATCCGGGACTCGAACTCTTCGGTACATCAAAACTCATAAACTCATAATATAACCATCATCGAAACCTTAAGCGTGCGGACCCTACGGGTTCGAGAACTATGTAGACATGACCTAGAACTATTCTTGGTCAATAACCAATAGCGGAACCTGGATGCTCATATTGGCTTCTACATATTCTCTGAAGATCTTTATCGGTCAAACCGCATAACAACATCGTTGTTCCTTTGTCATCGGTATGTTACTTGCCCGAGATTTGATCGTCGGTATCAATACCTAGTTCAATCTCGTTCTTGGCAAGTCTCTTTACTCGTTATGTAATGCATCATTCCGTAACTAACTCATTAGCTACATTGCTTGCAAGGCTTATAGTGATGTGCATTACCGAGAGGGCCCAGAGATACCTCTCCAACAATCGGAGTGACAAAACCTAATCTCAAATCGCCAACCCAACATGTACCTTTGGAGACACCTGTAGTACTCCTTTATAATCACCCAGATTCGTTGTGGCGTTTGGTAGCACCAAAGTGTTCCTCCGTAAACGGAGTTGCATAATCTCATAGTTACAGGAACATGTATAAGTCATGAAGAAAGCAATAGCAATATACTAAGCGATCAAGTGCTAGGCTAACGGAATGGGTCATGTCAATCACATCATTCTCCTAATGATGTGATCCCATTAATCAAATAACAACACATGTCTATAGTTAGGAAACATAACCATCTTTGATTAATGAGCTAGTCAAGTAGAGGCATACTAGTGACTATATGTTTGTCTATGTATTCACACATGTATCATGTTTCCGGTTAATACAATTCTAGCATGAATAATAAACATTTATCATGAAATAAGGAAATAAATAATAACTTTATTATTGCCTCTAGGGCATATTTCCTTCATATAGGTGCAAGAGAGGGGGGGAGGGCGCAGCCTTGCCCCTTCCTCCAAGGAAGGGGTGCGGCCAAGAGGGGGGAGGAGTCCATCCTCCCCAAGGCACCTCGGAGGTGCCTTCCCCCCTTTGGACTCTTCCCTCCCCAAGTCTCCTTGGCGCATGGGCCTCTTGGGGCTGGTGCCCTTGGCCCATATGGGCCAAGGCGCACCCCCTACAGCCCATGTGGCCCCCCGGGGCAGGTGGACCCCCCGGTGGACCCCCGGACCCCTTTCGGCACTCCCGGTACAATACCGATAATGTGCGAAACTTTTCCGGCGACCAAAATAAGACTTCCTATATATAAATCTTTACCTCCGGACCATTCCGGAACTCCTCGTGACGTCCGGGATCTCATCCGGGACTCCGAACAACATTCAGTAACCACATACAAACTTCCTTTATAACCCTAGCGTCATCGAACCTTAAGTGTGTAGACCCTACGGGTTCGGGAACCATCTTGAACATGACCGAGGCGTTCTCCGTCAATAACCAACAGCGGGATCTGGATACCCATGTTGGCTCCCACATGTTCCACGATGATCTCATCGGATGAACCACGATGTCAAGGACTCAATCGATCCCGTATACAATTCCCTTTGTCTAGCGGTATTGTACTTGCCCGAGATTCGATCGTCGGTATCCGATACCTTGTTCAATCTCGTTACTGGCAAGTCTCTTTACTCGTTCCGTAACACATCATCCCGTGATCAACTCCTTGATCACATTGTGCACATTATGATGATGTCCTACCGAGTGGGCCCAGAGATACCTCTCCGTCACACGGAGTGACAAATCCCAGTCTCGATTCGTGCCAACCCAATAGACACTTTCGGAGATACCTGTAATGCACCTTTATAGCCACCCAGTTACGTTTTGACGTTTGGTACACCCAAAGCATTCCTACGGTATCCGGGAGTTGCACAATCTCATGGTCTAAGGAAATGATACTTGACATTTTAGAAAAGCTTTAGCATACGAACTACACGATCTGTGCTAGGCTTACGATTGGGTCTTGTCCATCACATCCTTCTCCTAATGATGTGATCCCGTTATCAATGACATCCAATGTCCATGGTCAGGAAACCGTAACCATCTATTGATTAACGAGCTAGTCAACTAGAGGCTTACTAGGGACATGGTGTTGTCTATATACCCACACATGTATCTGAGTTTCCTATCAATACAATTATAGCATGGATAATAAACGATTATCATGAACAAGGAAATATAATAATAACTAATTTATTATTGCCTCTAGGGCATATTTCCAACAGTCTCCCACTTGCACTAGAGTCAATAATCTAGTTCACATCGCCATGTGATTAACACTCACAGGTCACATCGCCATGTGACCAACATCCAAAGAGTTTACTAGTGTCATTAAACTAGTTCACATCATCATGTGATTAAGACTCAATGAGTTCTGGGGTTTGATCATGTTTTGCTTGTGAGCGAGGTTTTAGTCAACGGATCTGAACCTTTCAGATCCGTGTGTGCTTTGCAAATTTCTAGGTCATATTATAAATGCTGCTTCCACGCTCCATTTGAATCTATTCCAAATGGTTGCTCCACTATACGTATCCGGTTTGCTATTCAGAGTCATTCGGATAGGTGTCAAAGCTTGCATCGACGTAACCCTTTACGCCGAACTCTTTATCACCTCCATAATCGAGAAACATGTCCTTATTTACTCCAAGGACAATTTTGACCGTTGTCCAATGATCCCCATTCCTGGATCATTCTTGTACCCCTTGACTGACTCATGGCAAGGCACACTTCCGGTGCGGTACACAGCATAGCATACTATAGAGCCTACGTCTAAAGCATAGGGGACGACCTTCGTCCTTTCTCTCTTTTCTGCCGTGGTCGAGCTTTAAGTCTTAACTTCATACCTTACATCTCAGGCAAGAACTCCTTCTTTGACGGATCCATCTTGAACACCTTCAAGATCATGTCAAGGTATGTGCTCATTTGAAAGTATCATTTAGCGTTTTCGATCTATTCTCATAGATCTTGATGCTCAATGTTTAAGCAGCTTAATCCAGGTTTTCACTTGAAAACACCTTTCAAATAACCCTATATGCTTTCCAGAAATTCTACATCATTTCGATCAACAATATGTCAACAACATATACTCATCGAAATTCTATATTGCTCCCACTCACTTCTTTGGAAATACAAGTTTCTCATAAACTTTGTATAAACCCAAAATCTTTGATCATCTCATCAAAGCGCACATTCCAACTCCGAGATGCTTACTCCAGTCCTTAGAAGGATCATTGGAGCCAGCATACCTTTTAGCATCCTTAGGATCGACAAAAACTTTCTGATTGTATCACATACAACCTTTCCTTACGAAGACTGGTAAGGAAACTCGTTTTGACATCCATCTGCCAGATTTCATAAATGTAGCTAATGCTAACATGATTCCGACGGACTTAAGCATCGCTACGGATGAGAATATCTCATCGTAGTCAACTCCTTGAACTTGTGAAAAACTCTTCGCCACAAGTCTAGCTTCATAGACGGTGACATTACCGTCCTTGTCCGTCTTCTTCTTAAAGATCCATTTGTCTCAATGGCTTTCCGATCATCGGGCAAGTCCACCAAAGTCCATGCTTTGTTCTGATACATGGATCCTATCTCGGATTTCATGGCTTCTAACCATTTGTCGGAATTTGGGCCCACCATTGCTTCTCCATAGCTCGTAGGTTCATTGTTGCCTAGCAACATGACCTTCAAGACAGGATTACTGTACCACTCTGAAGTAGTACGCATCCTTGTCACCCTACGATGTACGGTAGTGACTTGATCCAAAACTTCATGATCCCTATCATAAGCTTCTACTTCAATTGGTGTAGGCGCCACAGGAACAACTTCCTGTGCCCTGCTACACACTAGTTGAAGTGACGGTTCAATAACCTCATCAAGTCTCCACCATCCTCCCACTTAATCCTTTCGAGAGAAACTTTTCCTCAAGAAAGGACCCGTTTCTAGAAACAATCCCTATTGCTTTCGGATCTGAATTAGGAGGTATACCCAACCGTTTTGGGTGTCCTATGAAGATGCATTTTATCTGCTTTGGGTTCGAGCTTATCAACCTGAAACTTTTTCACATAAGCGTTGCAGCCCCAAACCTTTAAGAAACGACAACTTAGGTTTCTCCAAACCATAGTTCAAACGGCGTCGTCTCAACGGAATTACGTGGTGCCCTATTAAAGTGAGTGCGGTTGTCTCTAATGCCTAACCCATGAACGATAGTGGTAATTCGATAAGAGACATCATGGTACGCACCATATCCAATAGGGTGCAACTATGATGTTCGGACACACCATCACACTGTGGTGTTCCAGGCGGTATTAATTGTGAAACAATTTCCACAATGTCTTAATTGTGTGCCAAAGCTCGTAACTCAGATACTCATCTCTATGATCATATCATAGACATTTTATCCTCTTGTCACAATGATCTTCAACTTCACTCTGAAATTACTTGAACCATTCAATAATTCAGACTTGTGTTTCATCAAGTAAATATACTCAACATCTACTCGAATCATCTATGAAGTAAGAACATAATGATATTCATCAGCATGCCTCAAAGACTCATTGGACTGCACACATCAAAATGTGTTATTTCCAACAAGTTGCTATCTTGTTCCATCTTCTTTGAAAACGAGGCTTTTCACTCATCTTGCCCATGTGGTATGATTTGCATATCTCAAGTGATTCAAAATCAAGTGAGTCCAAACGATCCATCTGCATGGAGTTTCTTCATGCGTATACACCAATAGAGATGGTTCGCATGTCTCAAACTTTTTCAAAAAACGAGTGAGTCCAAAGATCCATCAACATGGAGCTTCTTCATGCGTTTTACACCCATATGACTTACATGGCAGTGCCACAAGTAAGTGGTACTATCATTACTATCTTATACCTTTGGCATGAAAATGTGTATCACTACGATCGAGATTCAATAAACCATTCCTTTTAGGTGCAATACCATTGAAGGTATTATTCAAATAAATAGAGTAACCATTATTCTCCTTAAATGAATAACCGTATTGCGATAGACATAATCCAATCATGTCTATGCTCAACGCAAACACCAAATAACAATTATTTAGGTTTAACACAAATCTCGATGGTAGAGGGAGCAGGCGATGCTTGATCACATCAACCTTTGGAAACACTTCCAACACGTATCGTCACTAACCTTTAGCTAGTCTCCGTTTATTCCGTAGCTTTTGTTTGAGTTAATAACACTTAGCAACCGAACCGTATCTAATACCTGGTGCTACTAGGAGTACTAGTAAAGTACACATTAACATAATGTATATCAATATACTTCTATCGACCTTGCCAGCCTTCTTATCTACCAAGTATCTAGGGTAATTCTGCTCCGATGGTTGTTCCCCTTATTACAGAAGCACTTAGTCTCGGGTTTGGGTTCAACCTTGGGTTTCTTCACTGGAGCAACAACTGATTTGCCGTTTCATGAAGTGTCCCTTCTTGCCCTTGCCCTTCTTGAAACTAGTGGTTTCACCAACCATCAACAATTGATGCTCCTTCTTGATTTCTACTTTCATGTGTCAAACATCGTGAATACCTCAAGGATCATCATATCTATCCCTGACATGTTATAGTTCATCACGAAGCTCTAGCAGCTTGGTGGCAATGACTTTGGAGAAACATCACTATCTCATCTGGAAGATCAACTCCCACTCGATTCAAGTGATTGTTGCACTCAAACAATCTGAGCACAAGCTCAACGATTGAGCTTTTCTCCCTTAGTTTGCAGGCTAAGAAAATCGTCGGAGGTCTTATACCTCTTGATGTGGGCACGAGCCTGAAATCCCAATTTCAGCCCTCGAAACATCTCATATGTTCATGACGTTTGAAAACGTCTTTGGTGCCTCAACTCTAAACCGTTTAACTGAACTATCACGTAGTTATCAAAACGTGTATGTCCGATGTTCGTAACATCCACAAACGACGTTTGGGGTTCAGCACACTGAGCGGTGCATTAAGGACATAAGCTTTCTACTGTCCGCATAATCGCTACTGTCAACTTTCAACTATATTTTCTCTAGGAACATATCTAAACAGTGGAATTAAAGCGCGAGCTTATGACATAATTTGCAAAGATATTTTGACTATGTTCAGGATAATTAAGTTCATCTCATGAACTCCCACTCAGATAGACATCCCTCTAGTCATCTAAGTGATTACATGATCCGAGTCAACTAGGCCGTGTCCGATCATCACGTGAGACGGACTAGTCATCATCGGTGAACATCTTCATGTTGATCGTATCTACCATACGACTCATGATCGACCTTTCGGTCTCTTGTGTTCCGAGGCCATGTCTGTACATGCTAGGCTCGTCAAGTCAACCTAAGTGTTTCGCGTGTGTAAATCTGGCTTACACCCGTTGTATGTGAACGTAAGAATCTATCACACCCGATCATCACGTGGTGCTTGAAGCAGCGAACTTTACATAGCGGTGCACAGTTAGGGGAACACTTTCTTGAAATTTTAATGAGGGATCATCTTATTTACTACCGTCGTTCTAAGCAAATAAGATGCATAAACATGATAAACATCACATGCAATCAAATAGTGACATGATATGGCCAATATCATTTTGCTCCTTTGATCTCCATCTTGGGGCTCCATGATCATCATCGTCACCGCATGACACCATGATCTCCATCATCATGATCTCCATCATCATGTCTCCATGAAGTTGTCTCGCCAACTTATTACTTCTACTACTATGGCTACCGGTTAGCAATAAAGTAAAGTAATTACATGGCATTGTTCAATGACACGCAGGTCATACAATAAATTAAGACAACTCCTATGGCTCCTGCCGGTTGTCATACTCATCGACATGCAAGTCGTGATTCCTATTACAAGAACATGATCAATCTCATACATCACATATCATTCATCACATTCTTCTTGGCCATATCACATCACATAGTATACCCTGCAAAAACAAGTTAGACGTCCTCTAATTGTTGTTTGCATGTTTTACGTGGCTGCTATGGGTTTCTAGCAAAACGTTTCTTACCTCATAAAACCACAACGTGATATGCCAATTGCTATTTACCCTTAATAAGGACCCTTTTCATCGAATCCGTTCCGACTAAAGTGGGAGAGACTGGCACCCGCTAGCCACCTTATGCACCAAGTGCATGTCAGTCGGTGGAACCTATCTCACGTAAGTGTACGTGTAAGGTCGGTCCGGGCCGCTTCATCCCACAATACCGTCGAAACAAGATTGGACTAGTAACGGTAAGCATATTGAACAAAATCAACGCCCACAACTACTTTGTGTTCTACTTGTGCAAAGAATCTACGCAATAGACCTAGCTCATGATGCCACTGTTGGGGAACGTTGCAGAAAATTAAATTTTTTCCTACGGTTTCACCAAGATCCATCTATGAGTTCATCTAAGCAACGAGTCATGGGAGAGAGTGCATCTACATACCCTTGTAGATCGCTAAGCGGAAGCGTTTAAGTGAATGGGGTTGATGGAGTCGTACTCGTCGTGATTCAGATCACCGATGATCCTAGTGCCGAACGGACGGCACCTCCGCGTTCAACACACGTACAGCCCGGTGACGTCTCCCATGCCTTGATCCAGCAAGGAGAGAGGGAGAGGTTGAGGAAGACTCCATCCAGCAGCAGCACAACGGCGTGGTGGTGGTGGAGGAGCGTGGTAATCCTGCAGGGCTTCGCCAAGCACCTGCGGGAGAGGAGGTGTCACGGGAGGGAGGGAGGCGCCAGGGACTCCGGTCTCGCTTCCCCTCCCTCCCCTCCACTATATATAGGTGCAAGAGAGGGGAGGCGAGCCTTGCCCCTTCCTCCAAGGAAGGGGTGCGGCCAAGAGGGGGGGAGGAGTCCATCCTCCCCAAGGCACCTCGGAGGTGCCTTCCCCCCTTTGGACTCTTCCCTCCCCAAGTCTCCTTGGTGCATGGGCTTCTTGGGGCTGGTGCCCTTGGCCCATATGGGCCAAGGCGCACCCCCTACAGCCCATGTGGCCCCCCGGGGCAGGTGGACCCCCCCGGTGGACCCCCGGACCCCTTTCGGCACTCCCGGTACAATACCGATAATGTGCGAAACTTTTCCGGCGACCAAAATAAGACTTCCTATATATAAATCTTTACCTCCAGACCATTCCGGAACTCCTCGTGACGTCCGGGATCTCATCCGGGACTCCGAACAACATTCAGTAACCACATACAAACTTCCTTTATAACCCTAGCGTCATCGAACCTTAAGTGTGTAGACCCTACGGGTTCGGGAACCATGCAGACATGACCGAGACGTTCTCCGGTCAATAACCAACAGCGGGATCTGGATACCCATGTTGGCTCCCACATGTTCCACGATGATCTCATCGGATGAACCACGATGTCAAGGACTCAATCGATCCCGTATACAATTCCCTTTGTCTAGTGGTATTGTACTTGCCCGAGATTCGATCGTCGGTATCCGATACATTGTTCAATCTCGTTACCGGCAAGTCTCTTTACTCGTTCCGTAACACATCATCCCGTGATCAACTCCTTGATCACATTGTGCACATTATGATGATGTCCTACCGAGTGGGCCAGAGATACCTCTCCGTCACACGGAGTGATAAATCCAGCCTCGATTCGTGCCAACCCAATGACACTTTTGGAGATACATGTAATGCACCTTTATAGCCACCCAGATACGTTGTGACGTTTGGTACACCCAAAGCATTCCTACGGTATCCGGAGTTGCACAATCTCATGGTCTAAGGAAATGATACTTGACATTTTAGAAAAGCTTTAGCATACTGAACTACGATATGTGCTAGGCTTAGGATTGGGTCTTGTCCATCACATCATTCTCCTAATGATGTGATCCCGTTATCAATGACATCCAATGTCCATGGTCGAAACCGTAACCATCTATTGATTAACGAGCTAGTCAACTAGAGGCTTACTAGGGACATGGTGTTGTCTATATACCCACACATGTATCTGAGTTTCCTATCAATACAATTATAGCATGGATAATAAACGATTATCATGAACAAGGAAATATAATAATAACTAATTTATTATTGCCTCTAGGGCATATTTCCAACAGTCTCCTCCTCGGAGGGTGGACGGTAACTATCGTCCTCCGAGTTATCTTCTATGGCCTGTTCATCAGGGTTATCTTGCCCGTTGTCGTGTTCCTCCTGTTCGGATGCAGCTCCGACAGGGTCTTCATTGTTTTCGGCGTCGCCCGGAGTATTATTTTCTTTGGTGCCAGTGTTGCCGTCCTTTAAGTGACGAGGCTTAGAACGGCGTTTGGGGCGTCGGCGCTTGGACTGCATCTCAGAGGTTTTATTCGCATCTGGCTCTTCTTTATCGTCGCCAGATCCTTTGGGTGTATCAACCATGTACACGTCGTACGAAGAGGTAGTCGTCCAACATCCAGTGAATGGCGGGTCTTGGCCTTGCTCCTTGTCGGCATCGTTGTCCATACCGTCGGTGTCTTCGGAGCCATAGTCAAGGACGTCGGTTAAGTCATCGACAGTGGCTATGAAGTGGGTGGCGGGCGGGAAGCAAAATTCCTCGTCATCCGTCTCTAGCTCGAACCGGACATAGTTCGGTTGTGAGTCCTTCTCCAAGGACAAATTCTTTAAAGAGTTTAGCGCGTCACCCAAAGGTGAATGCTGGAAGATGTCTGCGGAGCTAAATTCGAAAACCGGTAACCGATCCAGCTCGGTGTCCGCAGGCGTACCTAGTCCGGAACTTATAGCCGGAGACGAGTCCGGAGTTCCATT